>LAPY01000639.1:36455-53278 GCA_000970635.1 Eragrostis tef
GGTATATCGCCAGCCGTGGCGTCGACGGGGTCTCCGGCCGCGAGGGAGAGCGCGGCTCGACGGAGCGTCGACGAAGGCGGCCGTGGTGTCAGGGTGGGGCAAGCGGGAGAGAACAAAGGCCGCGGCGTCGCCCACTGGTTGATGGCAGGAGGCGGGTTCGAGGAGCTCCATGTGTCAGCACACTTGTTGGTCTCGTGCGCTACACAACGGCGGCAAGCTGGTGGTGATTTTTAAAGGAGATCGAGGAGGAGGAGTTTTTGGCTTCGTGGAGTCCGCTGCTTGTTTGTCCGGTGGCGTGAGGGCCAAAGCCGGGGACGGCTGTGATGATGCAAAGCCAACGCGCTAGCCTCCGAGAGCTCACAAGATATACCGATCCGGGATTCCGGTGAACGATTGAAATGAACTTGTTTTATTATTTCCTTTTTGCAGCTCTTTGCATTTGCACTGGCGCTGCTGCGGCTGGGGCTAGCAATCGTGTTGGCTATAACCGTATGTGGGCTACCATCTCAAGTAACAGCAGATTTACGTGGCTAATAAAAAGAAAGCCCACAAGTGTTACATAGGCCCATAGGGAGTGCAGCCCAAGGCCTAAGAAGATGGCACCGAATCCAATCGCCAAGTGGATAAGAAACCGGGCGAGCGAAAGAGGCATACACAGCACTCGCGGCAACCGCAGCGTAAGCGAACCGAGAGCAATGGCGTCGCCGTCGTGCGCCTCCACGCTGCCATGGAGCTCCGCCTTCTCCTCCTCCTCCTCGCGGACGCCGGCGGAGGGCCGCCTCACGACTTCTCGCCGGGCCCCGTCGCTGGTCATCGTCGCTCAGGGCAGGGTCAAGAAGTATCGCCAGGTATGCTCCGTCCCCAAAACCCACTACCTCTCAACTTTCCCCCATTTTCCCTTAAATTTCTGCGTACATTTTACTAACCACCAGTTAGAAATCGTCGATTCCTGCTTGGTTCAATCGCTTCGAATCAGGGGTACCACGTTTGCTTCTAGACAAGTTCTGGTCATCTGTAATAAGTGCAGTGTACATGACTGTTGCGCGAGTGCCGACAACTTATAGGCCTAGATCTATATACAGCGTATCTATCTGTTTGTAAGTGATGTTTAATCATTAGCTATGCACTCTAACTAATTGACAATAAAAAGGAATTGGAAAAACCATTAACTGCCTAGTGCATACTCCAGAGGCAACCGGCAAGATTCATTCTACAATTATTCTACTTAGCACCAATCAGGAACATGAACATTCGTTCCAATCATCCTTTTAAGCAAACCTAGATTTCATTTTGGCGGGAGGAAACATGTGCGTAGACAGAGTAGTTCGAGTTTGACTGTTCAAGCCATTCGAATTCTCCCTTTTGTAGTGAATGCCTATCCCTTTTGCAGTGAATGCCTCATTCTACAAGTTAAGAATGCAACGAGGTTATGTCGAGCACCCTGTTAAAATTGACAGTGTGTATCGCTTGTGCTCCGATTCTCGTGGTCACCATGCCCGTCCTGTCCATACTGGCTACCTTTGTCATTACAAATTTTCGTTGAAGAATTATTAATTGTAATTTATACCCCGTGTATTTTTCTTCCTAATAGGTAATACTGACCGAAGATGTAGAAGAGGTGGGGAAGAAAGGTGATAGTTTGAAAGTGAGAGCCGGATTCTACCGCAACTTCCTCCTCCCCAAGGGAAAGGCTCAGTTGCTGACCCCAGAAGTCCTCAAGTAACTTCTTCACCCTCTTGCTTCATGATATCCCTTTTTCATATCGCACGCTTCATCAACTTTTACTTCGTGCTGATAAGCGCTACAAAGAAAATTAGTTGAATGTCTGGTCATGTTTGTCAATTATTGTGTTTCACAAATGATTCACTCTGATGTTCGGTTTGGGCCCCTGTCAGTTTGGATTGAGATAATTATCCGTGCATCTCTCTGAACATAATTCTGATAAAAATGTTCATGTACGTATTTTAAGGTGGTGAACACACTCAACTGTTTGATGGTTTATGTAAATAGATGGTGGAAAAACTTCTTTCCTCTACTCCTCTTTGCAGGGAAATGCAACTTGAGCAGGAAAGAATAGAAGCAGAAAAGAAGCGGGTAAGACAAACATTGAACTCAGTGAGAATATACGTGCAATTTTAGCCCCAGTATCATTATTTTCTAGAAAGGAAGGTTAGGAAACTATATTTCCTGTTTAATACATATGTCCCTATTGTCTGAAAAGAGAATATAGTTTGCAATGTGACCTTATTATTGTTATCTGAAACTGTGAAGTCTTAAGCATGATACACTCAACGTGATGCTGTCACTGCCACGTGAGAATGTGTACTTATCAACTAGTGTTGACATGACCCGAGGAATTTGTGCTTACCTTAGGTAAAAGAAGAGGCACAACAACTTGCCCGAGTGTTTGAAACTATTGGTGCTTTCAAGGTGCCACGCAAAGGTGGGAAAGGAAAACAAATCTTTGGGAGGCAAGTTCTAAGTGCATAGTCCTCTATTTATCCTTTTTTTTAACATTCGTTGCTTTTTTCTGACAATTTTCCTCGACTCGACAGTGTCACAGCACAAGATCTTGTTGACCTCATAAAGTCACAGCTTAACAGGTAAATATCCTTTCGAGGAGGTCTTAATGTCGCTTTGTTTGTTATGGTTTGCTTACTTGCGGGCAACCTGTCTCATGTAGGGACGTTGACAAGCGGCTTGTGACAGTTCCGGAAATTCGTGAAGTTGGAGAGTATGTTGCAGAGATTAAGCTACACCCTGACGTTACAGCTCGAGTAAGGCTGAATGTATATGCAAAATGAGCTCTGCTGTTACAGACACATCAGTGGACGGTGGGCTTTGGTGAAATCAGATTTTGCTAGGTGAGCTCATCAGCAAGATATACGCTGTCTTAGTTTTGATGTGCTGCTTTGTTCTAATGATGTTACATACTATCGTTTCTTGGGTGTAGAGATTTTTGCTGGAACTATCTCTGGCGTTGTGGTAGGACGTGGAGGCCTGGTTTTTATCCATCTTACCTGTAAAGTCACTTTCTTGTATGTTCTGGACTAATATTTGTATTGAATTGTTGGGTAAGAAGTAAAGGCTGTAAAGCACGATCGTTGGAGCGCCAGAGAATTTCTTATATGTTTGAAATTGCAACTTGATTAGACGTGTTTTGCTTGTATCCCGTACTAGCAGTAGACGAGAACAATTGCAGTGATCGAAGAAGAAGCGCCTAGTTTAGAAAGAGGGCCAGAAGTGCCCTGTATCCTATGGTGGCCCAAATTCTGTCGGTGTGCACCCAAAGCCTGAACCAGTAGCTGAAGCCCAATTTTTATGCGTCCGAAGCTTGTTTGGCATAATCAGTTGATGAATGCTGTGATAAAGATTTTTTTAAAAAAATAATGAGAATGTGATAAATTTCTGGGATGCTGACTGTCACGAACGTGTGTCTGACAAGAAGATCTCTTCGGTTCACCCTCCTGGAATCGATTGTGACGTGAGGATGAATGAAATATCCAGGTGTTGTTTAATCCTTGGAGGATATGAGAATAAGATCCCGGCCGTTAGACAATGATCTGGGCTGGTGGGTTCTCTCTGTCTGATGGCTTTGGTGATGTGATGCAATGCGATGCGTTGGTTGTTGGATTGGACGGCCGAAAGATGAGCTCAGAATATGATACGCATGGTCGGCCGGGGTGTCAAGCTTGGCAATTAGAAATGTGCATGTGGGACAGCGACTCGATCAACGCGGCCGTGTGAAATATGAAGCTAACAAAAAGGGAAGAAAAAAAAAAGAATGTGACTGAGGCACACGAGTGCGGTGCCGTCCGATGAAGCCAGGCCACAAAATCTTTTATTTTAAGCAAGGCTGCTAAATCGATGAGGCCATATCTGTCGTCGACGAAGCCGGCTGTTTGGTAGGTGAACTCCGGCCGGGCCAGTGGCCATGCCCAGTCATCGACTCCAGGCGGCAGCTCAGCAGCAGGCCGAGGGAGTGAAGCACGCACCGGATCACTCGGTTCGCGTCCATGTCCAATTGAACACGACGGAAGCGAGTATACCATATAAAGACAAGTTACCGAATTAGAGCTCCGTGGCGATAGTTGCCATGCATATCCATCACATCAATCAAACAAACAAAATGAATTGCTACTACTTTTACAGCTGATATGGCTCACGCTTTTGTTTTTTTTTTCTTTTTGAGAAAAGGGGGAACAGATCAATCAGGCCACGCCAATGCATCCTACCAACATCGTTTATCAGCTTACGCCAAGTGGAGAGGCAGCCAGCCATTCTGCTATTGCGAGCTGCCACCTAGCTGAGGTCACGCGGTGCCGCCAGATGAGTCCGTGCTGAAAAAAAAAAATGCAGGACCGTGCCTGTAAAGGTTGCATGCAGCCTTGGCGCTACCCAGCTGAGATCCAACACCTGCTGCTGCTTTCACTTTTCTTTCAGAACCTTCCATTCCATGTGTGGAAGGAGATAAGCAGATAGATACTATGCCCTGCGTAACAATCACGAAAAGCTAGCAGGCGCACTAGATGCACGACCGGCGAACTACAAAAGGCGCTGCACCTAGCTATATAGCCATCTACTTTTTCCATCGTATCTCCACTACAAAATACTCACGTTTTTCTTATTCCGTAAACAGGAATGGCTAAGGCCATGAATAATTGAACTTCAGCAAATCGAATACAACGACTGCATACAGTAGAACGGTCGATCCATAGGTCCTGCATATTCAGACGAGAAACTGCTTGTACTACCTAAGCCAAAACATGTCGACCGCTAGAAAATTGAAGAAAGAAAATGAGAAGGGAAGATAGACGCAAAAAGAGACACGATGGAGAACTGTATAGCGCGCACCGTGCCGAGATATGGACACGACGCCGGAAAAAGAAAAGATGGACGAACTGGGCGGATCGACAAACCATGTGTGTGTATACGTGCTGTAAGATGCCTTGGAAAATGGACAAGGTAAGGGACAAATTCAAAAGCATCTCCCGAATGTATTATATCTCCCATGGTTGCCTCCTAATTGATTCCTCCAGAAGCTAGCAACAATGTATCCATCGATAGCACTGTAACTGACATCTCCGAGGGGAAAAAAAAGAATGATCAGGACGCGTTCGGCGTCCGCCCCTCTAAAATTTAGATAGGTCTAAAAAAAATCTGTCTTAGACAAAGTTTAATTATAAAACTAACTGCAAAACCCCCGGTCTAAATCGCGAGACGAATTTAATGAGGATAGTTAAGCCATGATTAGACGATAGTTACTGTAGCATTACTGTAACATCACTGTAGCAAAACATAGCTTAATTAGGCTCGTTATTTTCGTCTCGTAAAGATATAACCATCTGTAAAAAGGTTTTGTCAGTAGCCTTTATTTAGTACTAGATTCTCTTTGTTTAGAGCCAATAAAATTTAGAGGCTCTAAAACGCCGGCACTTGACGTAGCACTCTCAACACGTTCCTCTTTTTCTCCTGTTTGAAAACTACAACCCCAAGATGTGTTGCCTAAAGATGTGACTCTGTTTCCTTCGAGGAAATATAGGGCACATGAGTTATGACTATCAAGTATCAACAATTCTCCTTTCTGATTATTCCAACAAGAATTTTCTTTGACAGCCATTCCTCAACTACTCTTCAAATAATTGCACTCAGCACTGTTTATACCGTCTTTCCTGTACCAGAACTGTTTAGAATCTGTTCTGATTTAGTTCAAAATGCACAAGATTACCTTCTTGCTACAAATGGTTAATAAAGAAATTTGATGCCACACTAGTTCTGGATACTAGGCAGTCCGGCACTAGGAAATTTGCCCCGAAACCAGCCCCAAATATCGACCGCAACTTGTCCATCAAAGTATGTCATGCTTTGCATCTTCCTTTCCAAGGGTAGCATTTAATTAGTCCGGGTGCAGCCACCATCTCGAATAAACAACTATGATGCGGCATCGGCATCGGTTAGAGCTTTACTGTTATATGCAAAGTACTAACATATATAAAAGATTGTTGTTTACATTATTCGGTCTGTTTGCATGATCACTGACCCTCTTGTCTCTTGTTCGGAGATGCAAGTTGTGTTAAGACCTAGGAGTATTTGTTTCTGTTTTGAATTGTGGATTCTGGTACCACAATCCAAAAGCGAAACAAATAAACATGCAAACAAATTTATATGCTGATTTTAGATCCTAATCTTAAAGCTGAAACAGACAACCATAGTCCATAAAAAACAGATTATCACAAAAAACTAGGTTTGATTTTTGACGGAATCCATAATCTGGTGAGAAGAGTTTCATATTCTTACAAACTAGCTTTGAACAACCCGCGTTTTTACAATTCATGATCTGTAAACTGCTTTTAACAGTTCGAAGCTGAAAAAAAAAAAGAATTCAGTTCCATAGCATGGGCGGTGCACATTGTAAAATATTAATATTTAGGTTCACAATGTTTGTGGTTGACTAGGTACATCAGTCCCGACGAGGAGATCTTTGTATAATTTTATTCGGTTTGACCATTTCTTCCTTTGATACGCAATTATGAATACACACTAACACGCATAGCTGTACAAGTACATCATCTGCATGCCAGATAACGAATGAAGAAACGATATGGCCGTAGCATGTCGGTACGTCACTTTCGGGACGGTCTGCTTGGTGTTAGCTGATAAGAACCATAGTTAAGTAGCGTCTACAATTTGAAATCATATCCCCACGTACCACGTATGTAGCAGGAAAAGTCATTGTATAGCCACGGTAGCTTAGCCCCATAATGTTGTGTCTAGCATTGATCTAGTCTGATTGACGTAGATAGGCTCGTCATTATACGCTAATCATCCAAATGGGCCGTTATTTTGTATCATGATCGATTCGGTATATAAATGGGGCCCTAGCTAGTTAGGAACAGCGTATGCTACTACTGATACTAAAGAATGGAATGTAGATACTTCTAAAAGATGGCATGGCAAAACTCTGGCCTGAACACGGTTGTCTGTGTGGGTCGTGCTTATATGAATTCCAATGTGTGATGATGGTCATGTGATGATAACGCCATGAAAAGCGCGCTAGCTGTTAGGCCAACTTCATCGATCTCATTTCTTTGGGCCGGCGGCACACCCGAAAGCGACCACCTCCAACGATAAGCTGGGTTCATTTGGCTTGATTAGCCACACTGCTGGCTATGAAATGGTATATGATGATCCACATTGTTCAAAAGAAAAAACAAATCAATCCATTGGTCATTGAGTCCTAATCATGCACATCTCTGCCACTGTAATTGATGATACAGTAGTAGTTAATTGTGCCCAAGACTGATCGATCCATCTAACAGTCCAGACTAACTGCACGAACTCCTTAATCTAATCACCATGGTCTGTGGTGCCGACAGGTGCCGCCGCTGGGAAGTTTGTTTAGCACGCTAATTACAACAAGTGGCATGTGGGCTCATACGAGATGAGGCAGTTCAACTGGGAATAGGTGCACGTAAAAGAGGTTGACTTTTGATGTGGGCAGTTGACCCAACACATCGATGCCAATAGGAAGCCTCGAATGGCCCTAGTAGTATTATATACCATTGTTGTACGTATAGCTAGAGGAGCATGATTAACAAAGCCTACCCGAGGCTAGGAAACATAAAAAAGAAGCAAATAAAATCTAAAAGGCAGTATATATAGGTGCTAGTACTAGCATATTCTGAATGCACTACCGAGGGATTTAACGACGTTGTGTTTTCAATAGCTTGCTAATGGGGATTAGGGTTTTGAGGAAGTAGGTTAACAGCGGCATGCTACGTAGGGTCAGCAGAGCTAAAAGATCTATTTTGCAATAAAATACTGTATCGCTTTCAGCTAGCTTTTCCCAAATAAGCCAGCGAGTCCAACGCCAAATCCAAATCACGAGAGAGAGAGAGAGAGAGAGAGAGAGGAATCAGAGGATCGAACCAAGCCAGTGCTTGTGCTCCTCTGGTCTGGGGCGGCCGCTTCCCTCCCCTCCTCAGAAATCGTCCTCGTCTTCCTCCTCCGCTCCCTTCACAAGCAGCAAATCCAGTCCACGCCACAGCACTTCACTCCACCTCGTCGTCGCGCTTCCATTGCCGTTGCGTCGAGGCAAGGCAACCGCGGCGCTTCTCTTCTTCACTCTACGGTAACCCCTCTCCCCCTCTGGCTTCTGTAATGGCGCCGCCCCTGCCCTCTGGTCCCTCTCGATTCGACTCTGCGTGATCCGACCTCATAGTTTGCTTGTCAGGTCTCTCTGCACGCGCGCTTCCCGTGAGCTCCGATTAGACTCCATTTTTTTTCCTAAAAAAAATATCTGCAGGCCTTCTGTTAAGCCTGTGGATTTCAGATTTTTGTTGGATTTTATCCAATTTTTTTTAATCTCCAAAGTTAACGATCTGCATCGTGGTTCGCTTTGGGATGGGGGGTCAAGTTGCAGCCTGCGATTTCGTGCCGTGCGCGTGCCTGGCAACGCTTGGATCCTAGGATTGATTTGTAAACCTTTGGTAGAGTAAAACTACTTGACGATCCGCTAGATAAGCAATGGAATTCGAGATTCTACTCAATCCTTCTCCTTCACAGTGCATCATACACAGGATGATTGGTTCATTTCCGTGCACGTATACCTGTTTAGAGTCGTACTGCTTTGTTGATGTGAACTCTATGAGATTCTCTGATTATAGTTGCGATGCTCTGTTATATTCATGCCCTTTCCCATGCTCGGGAATAGTGCATAATTGAGGAAGCACCTAGTTAGTTCCAACATTCATATCCTGGATCTTCGGTTTGACACTCATACAGTATATTTAGCACTTTGATTTTTTTTTCTATAACCTTATCTGCTAGTGGCCTTTTATGTCTTATCTCTATTGCCGTCCATTTCAAGACTCATTGTATCCTTGCGCCGTTTAATTTGTTCCTCCTTTTTTCTATTTCTCACAAAGAATATCTGCAATCAGTATGATGTTCACAACCTGCTTATTGACTCTTGTAAGTATACCTTAAACGTTTCATCTATCCTTTCGCAGGTTCTACTCTGGGTATACCTTCGTCATCAGCGTAGGTCAGTTCTTCATAGGGGTTATGCATGACAGCCCCTGTAGCTCTTCCAAATGAGCTAGACGGAATCTCCCATTCTTCAAGGGTTCAGCTATCCCGAGACATTAGCTGCAATATCGAAAAGGAGGTGCTCGCAAGTTTAGCAAATGGCCAAGATTCACGTGCTTCCGGAACAAATCCTGGTTTCAGAGTCGGAGAGATCAGGCTTCCTAATGGCGATGTTTATTCCGGCACATTATTGGGGAACACGCCGGAGGGTTCAGGCAGGTATATCTGGTCAGATGGTTGCATCTACGAGGGAGAGTGGAGGAGAGGGATGAGACATGGGCAGGGAAAGACGGTATGGCTGTCAGGAGCCACCTATGAGGGTGAGTATTCTGGTGGCTACATATATGGTGAAGGCACCTATACTGGAACCGATAATATCATTTACAAGGGACGGTGGAAGTTGAATCGTAAGCATGGGCTTGGATGTCAGACATATCCTAACGGAGACATCTTCGAAGGTTCATGGATTCAGGGAGAAATAGAAGGACATGGAAAGTATACATGGGCGAACGGAAACACCTATGTTGGCAACATGAAAAATGGCAAGATGTCTGGGAAAGGAACTCTTACATGGAAAAACGGGGACTCATATGAAGGCAATTGGTTAGATGGCATGATGCATGGTTATGGAATATATACTTGGAATGAATGTGGGTATTATATTGGAACATGGACTAGAGGCCTGAAGGATGGGAAAGGCACATTCTATCCAAAAGGTTGCAGAATTCCTGTTAATGATGAGCTGTATATCAATAGTCTCAGGAGCCGAGGTGTGCTGCCTGATATTAGAAGGCAGAATCATGGTTCACGCATACTTCACTCTTCCTCAGTTGATATGGGGAACATGAAGGTTGGCATGACTCGGCAATCTTCAGATGCTTCATCGAAAAGAAACTCAAGTGACCAACCCCCTTCGAAGAATGTGTCTTTGGAAAGGCGGTGGAGTCTTGAGGTAGCTATTGAAAAGTTCATTGGTCATGAATCAAGCGAAAGCTCTGGTCTAGAAAGCTGTGAAAACTTGGATGATTCTCGTTTGCCTATACTAGAAAGGGAATACATGCAAGGTATTCTAATCAGCGAGGTGGTACTTGACAGGAGTTTTTCAGACTCATCAAAGAAATCAAAACGACGCCAGAAGAAAATAGTGAGGGACACAAAAAAGCCTGGAGAGACAATAATAAAGGGGCACAGAAGCTATGATCTAATGCTCAGTCTGCAGCTGGGAATCAGGTAGCGCCTCCTGACATAAGTGATCCAGATTCTCCCTTCTATCGAATGTTTCTTTTCTTTACTTTTCTCTTCTTCTGTAGATTAGTTCTCATGACAACATATAATGAAAATCATGATATCACGACAGCAAATCCCTCCAGTCAACTTATCATAGTTTATGTTGTATTTCAAACAAAATAATGCCCACGGAGTCATTTCGATCCAGACAACTGATGACATTGTGAGATTTAGTTGACGTGCTAGCTGGTACTTGTTACTGGCTCCTAGCTTGAGTAGGAACTGCTGCTGGAAAAAAGATACCCCCTCCGTTTTTTTTCATATGACACCATTGACTTTTTTCGTTACTTTGACCATTCGTCTTATCTATAAATATTTGTATAAATAGCTAAGTGTATAAGTTACCTTTAAAGCATTTTTGATGACGAATCCAATGATATTCATTTTTGCACCTGAAAAGTGAAATTCTCTCCCGTCAAAACAAAAAGAAAAAGAAAAATAAATTCTCGTTATTGTTTGCAGACGTTAGTTTTCATTTTTAGAATATGCACAGTTATCGGACGTTAGTTTTCATATTAGGGGCTCTTGTGACACATTTTTGCTTTTTTCACCTGGCATATGATATTCTCCCTTCTGTTTAAACCTCTTACTTGAAATAAAGTATCATTTCACTTTTGTAGGAATTTGAGAGAAATGTTCAAGATTGATGCTGCAGATTATATGATCTCCATATGCGGAAATTCTGCTCTTAGGGAGCTATCTTCTCCTGGAAAGAGTGGGAGTGTGTTTTTCCTCTCACAGGATGATCGATTTATGATTAAAACTCTCCGGAAATCTGAAGTGCAGGTTTTTATTTTCTATTTATACTTCATAGATTTGATTTAGTTATGCTGCAAAATTTGAGTCATGATGTTTGAATTATTTGTACTCTTGGATGTATGGAGCACTTTGGAGTGTAAATCTTGCATTTTTCATGATTCTGTCTATATGGCCCTGTAGGTACTTTTACGAATGCTTCCTAACTATTATCATCATGTCCGCACCTATGAGAACACCCTTATAACTAAGTTTTTTGGCCTCCACAGGGTGAAACCTTCTAGTGGTCAAAAGGTAATGAATGATTCCCGTAGAAATTAATTTTGAGGTTCCTATAGTTCAGTTCCTTTATTGTGGACCTTCACTAATATTTGTGGATTGCAGTTCCGGTTTGTCGTAATGGGAAACATGTTTTGCACTGAACTGAGAATTCACCGAAGATTTGATTTGAAAGGCTCTTCATTAGGCCGATCTACTGACAAAATCGAAATTGATGAGAATACAACTCTGAAGGATTTGGATCTCAACTATTCCTTCTATCTTGAACCTTCCTGGCGTGAGGCTTTACTTAAGTGAGCATATTTTCTCCAAAAATAATCTTCACTGAGATATATATTGTTATATAGGCATGTTATATTACCTCAAATTCAGCATATATCTCTACTGATTGTCGTTATGCATCACTGCAGGCAGATAGAAACAGACAGTGAATTTTTAAGGACACAGCGGATAATGGATTACAGCTTGTTGCTCGGTGTCCACTATAGAGCTCCCCAGCACCTACGGACACGTGCATCCTACCGCCGGAGCATGGCAGCAGATAGATTGACAGTTCTTTCAGAAGAAGGTATAAGCACACCTTTTCCTCTTAGTAAATGTTCTTTACTTACAGCTCTGTAACTGATCTATTATTATGTACCAGTTCCTCTGTTGAGCTATGTCAAGTATATTTCTTCTGTCTCTGTCCAGCATTTCAGCTGCATTCAGTAACTGCCAAGTTTTGGATAAATAGAGATACAACCCAACAACCAAAGTCACCTTGAAATCCTGTGCTCTGTCTAGTTTCTTTATTGTCAAAACATGTTGAATTAGGTAACCAGATGTTGTCTTCAACATCTGTGATACTCGATGAGACAGAAATATTCTGATAGTTATGGCTGCTGGCTGGTCTGTAATGCCCTTTTCTTATTGGCCATAATATGTTCAGTTATTGTTGAGATCAGCAGCGCTAATATTCATGGTTGACCATGCTTTTGCACAGATGCTCAGGAGGATGATGCTTTTAACTACCCAGAAGGATTAGTCTTGGTTGAGAGCAGTGGTGAAAACAGTGTGGTTGTGGGTCCACATATAAGAGGCAGCCGCTTGCGATCATCAGCTGCTGGGTTTGGCGAAGTAGATCTCCTACTTCCTGGTACAGCCAGGTGAGGGATCCTTTCTCTAATCACCCATGAGGCAGCCATTTCGTGTTCATACTCTTAGAGAGTAAGTGCTATTGGACATCATGAATTACAGCTGTTGATTGCTCCTTATGTATGCCAGGCTTCAGATCCAGCTAGGTGTTAACATGCCCGCAAGGGCAGAGCAAATACCCAAAGAAGACCAAAGCAAACCATTTCGCGAGGTGTATGATGTTGTCCTCTACCTGGGCATCATTGACATTTTGCAAGAATACAATATGACCAAGAAAATTGAGCATGCTGTCAAGTCCATGCAGTATGATTCAGTCTCCATCTCGGCCGTGGACCCCCAGTTCTACTCAGAGCGTTTTCTCAAGTTCATACAGACAGTGTTCCCTGAAAATTCATAGCACAGCAGTCTTCACCGTCAGCTGTTCTTTTTTAATTGGAAGTCAGGCCTGATCCGCTTCTGATATAGTCCTGTTGAAGCTGGTAAGTTTGGAAGCTTCACAACTATATTTCACTCATTCTGTGCGCATGCACCATCAGATCGGAGTTGCCTATGCATTTTTGGACGAATTGGCAGGACGAAGGTGGCCCATGCCATGCTTGGGGTCCATTGTCCGGACACAAAGGTTGAACTGTAACAGGAAAGAAGCTTATTTCCCAGAATGAAGCATTGATAATGGAAATCATTCAATGGATCTGCGTGAAAGGCCTCTGGGGGGTTTTGAGATCACTGCATGTTTCTTCACTGCGACAGATATGCAGCTGTCACCTTGTCGATTGTGTTTCATTTGGAAATTCTGTGTATACACGTGAGACGTGCCCGGTCTTTTAGCTGTAGAAATTAGGAGCTAAAAGCACTACAATATTATTTGTCAAAAATTATTCTTTGCGTCATGTTGTACAATGCGTCAGAACTCAGAATACTATACGCGAGGCATGCCTCGCTGGTTCTATTCTGTTGGGTTCAATGAAATTTCCGCCCGCCTTCTCTGTTGAGTACAAATATAGCGCCAGATGAACGTTGCACTTTGGGAAAAAAGCATTATCTTCGGTCCTTCAATTTGTTTGGAGTACTATTTTTTTTCTCTCCCGGTGCTTGGCTTCTTCGGAGCTTGATACGACCATGTCCAAATGACTAGTGACTTCGAGAAGGGAGAACTATATCAGATCTGATCCCGAGCTCTCAACCTCTCGTACGAGAACTACGACCACTAAATCAGAAAAAACGAGGTCGATTCCTGATGAAACTCGACGCAAGAAAAATGAGGCATCTTGCAGCGAAATCAGCTTAAAGTAATATAAGGCCATTAACACCCGAGTGTGTAACAAAATAAATAAATAGATACAGTCCTCGTCCAGCACAAGGTGAACTCAGCACCAAATGTCATTCAAGAGTTTATTGCTATATATGTTTATAAAACAGGTCAGAACGGTATGCAAGCTAAATATGTAAAACCAAACTGAAGAATTGTTGCTCCCTCATCATTGAGGGGACTGGTGTATGATTCATTCCCTCAAAACAAATAACAGCCTCGCCAGGGGGAGGCACCATTAACTTACCTGCTGTAGATACACGACCCTACTTTGTAGCTCAACATAAGAATCATGGCCGATACAAAGAAAAGATAAAAGCCACTGCGCATCATCATTGGGATGGCGCCCACCCGTGTACCAGGCTCGAAACCGATGGATTTTGACGTCACATCACTCTCCACAGTGAAAGACAAAAGTAAGCTGAAGTCTCCATTCTTCTGCAAGGGCCAGGGCTCGGAGCCAGTGAAATTGAGGCCGCCAACTTGAATGATCCCAGCGGTGACACGAATCGAGCTCGGATTGACACCGGTGCGCGCCAACTTCCCTGTGTCTGGAGGGTATTCCGAAGCCATCGCGGGCGCAGCAGGGATTGATCCCAACATGTTGACAAGGCGCTTTCCAAAGGTCTTATCAGCAGTGCCATCTGCTGGAGCAGAAAAGGTTCCATTAAGTTATGTGGCTTCGTTTATGATTAACTTGTAAATGCACTAATTGATTAAGTGGACTTTTGCAGTATGACACTATATAAATCAAACAAAGTATAACAAGTGTACCTGGTAATGCAGTATCGGGATACAGATCCTTGTGGGAACCAGACGAAGATGCACCATATTGGCCATCTGCAACCAAAGTCTTGGAGATCCCACCAAATGTAGACTTGTCTTTGTTATCACCCTGCAGAGAAGTAACACCATAATGGATAAACAGAAACAGATATGCAAGAATTAGGGAAGGAAATGCAGTGTGATGTTCCAATGCACACCTTTTGGGGAAAGTTTGACATTTCTGTCAGCTGATAATCAGAACCCTCGACAGAACCCGACATGTCGTACTTGAAATCACCCTCCGTGGCATCAACAAAGTAATCCATCAAATCGATTCCGTCAAAGAGTGGTTCATTTTCAAGTGGCTCTTTGAGGAAATCGCTTACATATAGGTCATCACTTCCATCTACCCAATTGGGTGGAGCATCGTAAAACATCATACCATCATCCACTTGTCGAGGTGCTGCAAAGCCATCAGCTTGCAAATTCAAGTTCTGGTAATCAGATTGACAAATTTGCTGCTGCCCTGAATACGCATCCTCATTGGTACCATTCCCCGTGTTAAAGAACTCATCACCACTAAGAGTCCCATTGACAGGGTTCTGGTTACTATACGCTCTCAGAGGCCAATTGGTGCAATCACCATTTGCTGGGTCACTCCAGTTCATAATGCCATCCTGACCTACGTAGCCCTCATCTTTCATGGGACTCACAGAAAAATCTGCAACACTGAAGTTATCTTCAGTGGCAATCTGCCCTTCAGATCCGTCTATATTCTCCGCACTGACAGTTGATGAAAAAATCTCTTCCAGAGAAAAAGCACCATCAGCATAGCTCCCGTCACTGGTCTCGTTCGAACCTTGAGCTTGGAGAGCAGACATCTCTGGTGGATTAAGCATTTCATGGGCCTACACAGCAAACAATAACAGAAATAAATATCAACGTGCTCGACTGGAGCTACAAGGCAGTATTCACTGATGTACCACATTAGCAAACATTTTGTGAAGGCAAACAAGACGGCACCACTCACTTGAGCAAGCTCACTGGTCTTGCAATATCCATTATCATCCTCCTCATTTGACTCCTCATCTGCAGTATCTGAGATGGCAGCCAAGTTTGCAGATGCTCTAATGGCCTGTTTATTGTCAACGGCATCATCTTCTTCTTCTTCCCACTCCTCTTCCATGAATGGTGCACCATACTGCGCTCCATTCTGTGGCCCCGCACCATGTTTCTGGAAGATTCTACAGACCACATGCAGATCCTACAGACTCAAGCAGAGAATTATAATCAGAGAGGTTTGCCATCAAGAACAAATGGGGCAAATCATAAAAGAATAAGCAACAAAGCCGCATATACATATATCACAAGTTCTATGACTTCTTCTTGTGAGTTTTTTTTAGAAAAATTCTTTTTTTGTTTCCCTATTCAGATCAAGCATCCAATTATCTAGTAGAATTTGAACCCTACGGGAATTTGTGGCAGCAAATACTAACATGACCAGATAACAAAAAAAGGCCATGTCATATAGTATCATGCTAATTGTGATTGCAGGTTCCAGACAACAGTTGTGTTACAAAAATAGAAGCAACACATATATATGCTACTACCATAGGCACCCTTTTCATCCACAGAATGCCCTTACCTAAATCAGAGCAGCATGCCCTCCTTCATGGACTGACTATATGCAGATTGACAAAACAGTGGTAGATCCTGTACGAATTAGATTAATTACGCATCTGCGTGGGTCGGGCAGTCAGTCCAGCAAGGGAGGCGCATCGACCGTGGATCGGGCACACAAGAGAAGCAGAAATCAAACAAAATACTAACAGATCCATGTCCTTTTGGGGGAATAGACGAGATCAAAATAGAGCGCGACCTGGGGACCGTCGGCGTCGAGGAGCCTGTACTCGTGCATGACCCAGTTGGACCTGGCTCCCTTGGGCGCCCTCCCGTTGTGGTAGACGAGCGTCTTCTTCATGCCGACGGCCTTGCCGCGGTGGAAGACCTCACGGTCCTTGCCCGTGGTCTTCCAGTATCCCCGCGGCGTGGCGCGGTTGGTCCTGTTGCCGGGCCCGCCGCGGCCCCCGGCCCCGGCGCCGGTGATCTTGCGGTCGAGGTGGGCGAAGAAGTACCACTGGGCGTCGCGGCTGCGGATGCGGGCGAGAGGGGGCAGCTCCCATGGCTCGAGGCGGGAAAGGTG
>LAPY01000639.1:73122-95479 GCA_000970635.1 Eragrostis tef
AGCGCGGACACGGCGCAGGTGCGCCCCAGCAGGTCGCGCCCGCCCTGGCTCCGCCACGACAGCAGCCGGCCCAGGTGGCGGAACATGTCGGCGCGCTCCAGGTACACGCTCACCACCATGGTGCCGAACAGGAGGCCCAGGATGGGCAGGTCCACCGCCGCGTACGCCTCGTCGGCCGTCATCACGCCCAGCAGCACCATCAGCATCGCGCCCAGCAGCGAACCCGCCGTCCGGCCGATCGGGAGGAACGGCACCGCGGGGAACACAGCCAGGACCCAGAAGATGGCGAACGCAGCGCAACCGAGACCAATCTTCAACACAGGCTCCATCGCCATTGCTGATTCCCCCCTTTGGCTCTTTGCTTTTCTTCCTTCCTTCCTCCCTCCCTCCCTTCGGTTGCTGGCAGCTGACTGAATCTGTGCGACCAAAGCACAACAAGGGTACTGGGGAACCCACCCTGTCCCTCCTCCTCACTGAAACTGAGCTGAATTGTGGGGAATTCTCCACCAAGAAGAACTCAATCTGCAAATCTGAGGCCTAAGAAGATCTAACTAACTAACAGCCGCATACATACCTCCTTCCTCAAATCTACTTCCAAAAGGGAAAGAAGCTACCCAAAATTCGGGGACAATCTATGAGGGGAAGGCAACAAGAGGAAGAAGAAGATGACGAGGCCCGATTTGGTACAGTACTCTGTTTTCACAGAGGACAACAGCCAGGTCGGATTATTTGTTTCAACAAGAACCAACACATGGCGTGGGATTCCTCCAAACAGGCATCGCTCACACTTGGCAAGCTCCACATGGCCTCACTCCTCCCATCAGGTTGGTTTGCCTCGTTTGATATTTTTTTCGCTGGCCTCTTCTGTCCTCTCCCTACCCAATGACGGGGACGGGATGATGCCTACACACAGAGAAATGAAGCTAAAAGAAGGGGGATTTTTATTCAGGAAAGAAAATGGCTGGCGCTGGTAGGGTCACCTGGCAGCGGTGTGCTCACCACTTTGCATGGCCATGAATTCATCACATGAGGAGAGCTACTGTTGCAGTGGAGGTAGACAGGTCTTGGCCCAGCCAATGCATCACTGTTGCAGCTTGAATACTTTGCGATTTTGTTTATTTCCTCAACCTTGCAACTGATCATCTGCCGGTTTTGACAGAGAATGACGCTCAAGAAGGTTAATCATATTCTTGTCTCAAAGACTTTTGACTTGGTACAGGATGCATATTATTGTATCATCCACATACTGAATAAAATTCAGAGAGTGCCCACATGCATGTTTTATATAATCGGGAGCTTTGACAGGACAAGGAGTTACATTATATACATCGACAGAACAAGGAACTTGTCTCTGAACTTTGACAGAGGGTAAATTATGCTCTTACCTGAAGTGCTTTTGACTGGGTCGGATGATCCAATTCAACATGCTACAAAGCTCTATGTACAAGTAGTATATTCAGATGCTTTGTCGATTTGGACAGTGCTAATATTTAGCTACCGATCTGTGACGTAGGATTGGAAGTTGATCACTTCTGCGCGGGGAGCCTCTCAGTTTCCTTGGAGCTCATCATGTTTAGCTGTTAATATCAGCATGCAATGATTGATCAAGGGGGAGAAATATAACACCGTCGTCTTCTTTCCTAGAGAAAAAACACTGTCGTGGGACCCTGTGACATAGACGGAGGACTGACGCTGGCCTAAAGCTCACCGGAGGTGAGGCGATGCCAGCGTGAGCTTAAATTATTGAGGGAGATGGGAGGGGAGGAGTTTGGTGACGGATCAACGTTATCCTTCCACGCCTCAGCTTGTCTCGTGGCCTCCAATTTTTTTTGTTCCTTAATCACGATCAACTCACTTTGTTAAGTTTTGTTCTTATGTTATGGGCCAATCATTTCGTCTTGTATTTCTTGGAAGAGGTAGAGAGCAGTTAGAGCACAGAGGAAGTACTATGAATGAGCTTCCCCTGTTGCATGCGTTTCGGCGCTTTCAGTTCTACGTCGACTGATGCCGACACCATCAAAAAATATCACAAGATAAATAACCAGCTACCTATTGATTTAAAGCTCGAATTATGCCCAATTCAGCAGCGATTGGCCGTCCTGGCACACAACCTGGCAGGTTAGTCTGGCTAAGATTTTCTTTTGGCATCTCTAATACTAATAAAATTGTATGGTTAGTGTGCGTTCATCTAAGTGCACGTGGATAACAATTGTACAAAGCATGAGCCCGGTCGTCGTCATCTTGTGTTCCGAAATTGCACGGTTCGCGTATAGAACTATCTCCTGGCGAAGATTCATCTGCTCTGCGTATTGTCCCTTGACAGTTCTCAGGGTCACAAAACTCATGATATTTATCGGCATTATTGCCTGTCAGGCTTGGCCAAATACGTACTCAACTCCTCGCGATCTCGATGTAATCTTTGGCGGGACCATCACTCTGTCATCCCCAGTTCCTGACTACAGAATTTTCAGCTCTACATGAGGATAGTTTTAGTTTTGGATCCAACGACAAAAATAGTTCAGTAACCAGAACAGGTACGCAAAAGGCGAAACAAAGCTCCCTCTTTTATTTTTCCGAAGGTACTGCCTGCATCCATTCCTGTAAATCGAAAGAACAATAAGACACATCATACAGGCGACACGTCCCGTTCGACCACCATGAGATTGAAAAACAATGGGCTGCATCAACTACTGTAACACCGAGGAAGCACAAGGGTAATCGGCTACAACATCTGACAATACTGGTGAAAGAAACAGTACTACCTTTCTGACAAGTTTATTATTTACATAAACAGAATCAGAACCAAGAACACCAAGTCAGTTAAGAGAATATAACGGACACTACAACAGGAAAAGTTATGCGACAGTTCTATATATATAGCCCAGAGACTCCAGAATCTGCATCACCTATAGTATCTTACAATGATATTAGCTGGACATTGAATTACTATCTAATTTCAAATTATCACTAAGAACAGCAAATTTAGACTAAGTTTGCGTCTAAATCAGTAATATCTGTGAAATCAAGTATTACAGCATGAGCGAAAGAAGCCAACGCTCATTCCTTCATCTTGTATAAAGGTTAGCTGACCCCCGGCTGCGCCACTGGGAAGAAGGACCAGTTCTTTTTTGGCTCTGCTGTGATCCCAGCAACTTTCTCATTCGCCCACCAGTCAGATCCAACACTTGTTTCCACATTAGCAGCGTCAATGTTGTTGAAATTGAATTCCTTGGCCATGCGAAGGGACAGGGAGCGCCTTGCTTTCTCAGGCAAGTCATGGTATGTTTCATCAACATGTAGCCCTGCCCTTGTATCACCAGACTCTCTGGGTTGGTCGCCATTACTGACGGGTGCAAGACGAAAGGATGCTGAGGTAGAATCACCAGATATAGCGGTTTTCTTCTCTAGGCACCGGGCAACATCTTCTACTGTCAGCTCAAATGAAACTCGATGATCCATAGCATGATCATTGGGCTGAAGACGAGCAGAGAAGTCTACAACTGGTACAGCAGCTGTAATATGGCCATCCAAAAGGGAACCACCATTACGCATATGGCGAGGGATCAACTTCTGTGTTGCAACACCCTCACCATCCAATATCTTAGGTGGCTCCCGAACTGGGAATGAAGGGAAAGAATAACCTGAGGAAGCCTGCATCTCGGGATCAGGGAAAGGAGAGGAAGTGCCAGAACAACCCGAGCTTGGAGATATCAAACGCCCTATTGGACTGTCCGGGTAATTTGGATACGACTGAATATCATCTGTTTCAACATTCTTGTTGTTGTTGACCGAAGTCAGAAGCTTGGCATATGGAACCTCCGGAGAGGAAGGGGTTGTAATTTGGACAGACTCTGGCGGGGGAGTGTAAGGAGCAGTTGATGGCTCTGTTGTGAAGGCCGAGAAGATCGGAGGTGAGACTAGCTGTGTCTCGTGCGCATATGGCCCAATAGCAAAGATGGATGGCGGGCCTGTGGGGGATGGAGAATTTGGAGAGCGCGGCGAAAAAGATGGAGCACCAACCCTTGGCGATTGCACAATTGATGTCGGTTCTGACGGGAGGAAAGAAGCCGGAGAGGATGGGGGTGCAACAAAGGGGAACACAGGGGGCGGAGGGTGGTTTGGAATTTCTGTTGCAGGTGCATCTGTCCTCTGTGGTGCAGGTTCCGGAACAAGGGCAGCATGGCGAATGCGTCGGCCACCATTCTTCTGAGATCCAAAGCAGAAGTACACGCTCAACTTATCGGCCCATTTTCTTCGCTGCAAACAAATAGCAACAGTTAATACAGAAAGAAAACATATGACTGGTGATAGCGTACTCTCAGGAATGAGATGAATGTGCTTCACAACATAGAGTCATGTATAAACAATTAAAAAAAAAACCACAAGCCACAAGACTGAATTGAAAGGAAACCAAATGACAAATGTGTAATCATTAACTGAGAGATTACTAACAAGAGTTGAAATCATCTCAGACATCAGTTCTCAGCAAGTAAATCAAATTCCCATGTGCTAATTTACTTGCAGCTAACTTAGAAGAAAAGCGAATAAAATCATCATGGCTTAGAAAATATAGACCAGAGATCTCTATGGTGGATGGACAATAAACAAGAAGGGAGATATACATATGAAAAAGAATACATATGGCCGTTTTTAAAGAAGTTCTAAGATCACAGCCTCAACAGAAACTTTTTATGCAATATTTAGTCTACAAAATGCCCTTCTCAAAGCTCAGTTTAAAAGGGATTGTAGGGTAGCAATTAGAGTATCAATGCCGTCCCCTTATTTTTCAGAAGCAGACAAGCTGGAAGAGATCAAACAAATAGATATAACTAAGTGAAGGCCTAAGCACATGCATGTACTGAAAAAACAAGAGTAGCTAAGGTGGAGGATTAAAAATAGAAAGAAATAGCTGGTGGCATATGGCCAGCAAAGAAAGAATATTTTTCTCCTATCTAGTCCACCAAATAAGTTCAAACTGACTTGAACAAGCCCTATTTCTTGATGATGCATTCCTTTGCTATTTATAATGTTGTATTCCATGCATCGTTTTAATATCGAGTGGCGGTCTGTACACAGATGTAGTACCACTCATATAAATATTTTTCCCAACAAGAAACAGTGCACAAGCTTTAGTTCTAGGTAAAACAATTGCAGAAACTATACCTGACTTCCTTTCTGTTGTTTTTTTAAGTATGAGCGCTTCTCTTTCTCGAATATTTAAAATCAAGTAATAGAAAAATAATATCAAGTCAACCAAGTGAAGGAAACAGAAAAAAAACCATAGATGTACAAGTGTATTTTTCTCCATAAAAACAGAAGTAGATATGAACAGATCAACACTCTAGAGCACGTCCGTGTCACAAAAGATACAACTAAGACACAGATATCACATAACAACTGAACTATGCCTTCCATAGCTCCGCTTCCTAGGAAGAATATTGAGATCAGAACAGATATTGTGGTGCACAGAACTTATCAAACCAGGTTTTTAATGACATCTATTTCTCATCTTAACCCAAATTTCTATGGGAAACATATTAATGGAAAAAAAAGCATGGATTACTCAATCCATAACTTGATCACCAAAACACAACTTCCACAAGGCACGCACAAAACTAAAACCTATAAATATGACCGCACGTAACGCAAAAGGGCATTCTTCCGTTACTGGATATTGGAAACTGCCGCAATGCAATCAACAGCCTAACACAAATAAAAGCAAGAAAAGCTAGTGCCACGTGCTGCCCGATGCGTAGTTTCCTTGCCGCACATGTAAATCCACCACAAATAAGCAGTCAAGCATGCACGTACGATGCGGTTACTATGCTATCACAGCTACGCAACCATTAAGGAAGCTAGTTATCCATGCAGAATAGCGTTACGGATACCGTTGGTAAAAAGGAAATCATGCAGTAAGGCGTGGAAGCACAAACCGGCTCTGCAGGAGGCTGCGGACGGCTCTCCGCCGTAACAATTGCGGCAGCGGCCGCGTTCACGGTGTCGACACTGTTGTGCACAGGCCTGATCTCGCCTCCACTCTGCATCTGGCAACAGGGAGAAAGCACACAATTCCGTCTGGTTCAGAGATGGGATCACGAGTAGGAGATCCAAGCTTTAACACCCAACGAAGCAGGATTCAGTCGGCGTAATCGATGAGCTCCTGGAATCCGG
Organism: Eragrostis tef; assembly: GCA_000970635.1. Classification (NCBI taxonomy): domain Eukaryota; kingdom Viridiplantae; phylum Streptophyta; class Magnoliopsida; order Poales; family Poaceae; genus Eragrostis; species Eragrostis tef. Next base: position 79,294 of record LAPY01000639.1, read on the forward strand.
ATCACGTCCACGGTTCCAACCGAAACGAAGAGATCAAATCAGCCTGCAAGGTAGTCAGGAGTTCAATCAACGAGGAACCATACGGGTAAACGGGTAACAGCGAGGTGCGGACCGATAATTTTCGCAAGGAAATGGAAGTTAGCTGGTATGATCCATGCATATACTTGTAAAATTGGGTCAGATCCGAATACAAGTAGCTTACATTAGGGTTTGGGAGTGCTCCCGTTTCGCAAAGCAGGAAGGAAGGAAGGAGAAGGGGCGGGCATACCTGGTGAGCGTTCGTCGCCGGCGAAGACGAGGCGAAGGGCGTCGCCGCTCGCCCAGTGGTCGCCGCCAGGAAGGAAGGCCGAGAGAGAGAGAGAGAGAGAGAGAGGGGAACCTCCTCGGAGGGAGGGAGAAAGAAAAGAGGTGTGGTGAACGTCAGACTGCGGGCCGTCTTATGTTAAGCCGTCCATTTGATGCTGCCAAAAATAATCGTACCTGTCCATTTTATAGTGAGAATTCTTTTGAAAAAACAGTACCTTTTCTAGTGTTTCTTGCTTTAATGCTTCCATTCCTTCGAAAATGATGAAAATATGTTTCGTGTATCGGAAAACAGATGTATTTACGAGCAGTTAGCTGCGATAAATGGGACCTATACATGATGATTGGTTCATTTCTTCTTCTTCTTCTTCTTTTGTCACGATTGGTGCATTTCTTGGTTGAGCAGTAAGCTCGTCTGTCTGTTGACCAGGCGAGTGGCCGTCTCCCAAGGGCAGATTAGTCAAAATGCCATGAGAAGGTGGTGGCACTATCCCACGTGTGCGTGGGAAGGTGGTGCCCAAAAAAGTAATCGCCGGCCATCTCGCTGTCGAGGAGAGGCACCCGGGCCCACGAGACAGTGGCACAGACGACGGTGGCCGGCGACAACGCAGCCCCTCGTGCGGGAGGTTGGGCCTGGGCCCCGCTCTCTTGTCCTTCCCGATAAAAAAAGCGCCCTTTCTTTTTCATTCCCCTCTTTTCTTTTCTTTTCTTTTTTTTTCTTTTCTTTTCTTTTCTTCTCTCTCTCCCTGCCCACCCGGCGGTTTTCTTTCACATGACGGACGCCATTTTATCCCGTTGTGCCTGCCGTGTCGTAGGCGACTGCGGCTTCTGTTCTTGCTCTCCGTATTTCCTTCATCGGTTTCCAGTTTTGTCGCGCCAAAGCCGGGTTTTTGGTAACGTTCTACTCAACTTTTTGGTAAAGAGATTGAGGTGATTTTAGCTGACCACATTTTCATATGTCGTGGCATATCTATCTAGAGCGATGCGTTGACAGGAGTATTTTTCAGACACGCAGACACACACTGACGAGCGATGGAAAGCTAGGTTCAGACATTCAGTGTGGGAAAGGGAAACCATTTTGCGCATGGTGCTCACGAGTCAAGCTATGGACCTCTTCAAACAAACAAATTGCCAAACCCATTGTTTTCGCATGGTTGCCGGAGTCAGCGTTATCTCTGCCTCCGATCGCTTCCCGAACGCGCAATTCATTTGGTCCCCCCTTAGGCATCGTTTTGCGTTAAACCAGCATAAACAAGGATTAGCGATAGATGGCATTCGCTGGCGCCTGGAGTAGTTGCTAGCTACTCCTAAGTGATAGCATTGGTGAGCTAGATTCCGAAACGATGCAAACTGCTACAAGTAGAGAGACTATTGGAATGATTTGCGAGTGCCTGTTTATCAATGGCAACTTGACTAATAGACTTACAAAATTTAATTGCTCTGCTCCGCCTGTTTTGTCAGAGGACAACTGGACGGATGTGTGCGATGATATTCCGTCGCTCCCCTCCCCTTGATTGTTCTAAAATCACCATGCCCGCACGAGCAATCTAAACGCGATCGAGGTCAACTGTCAAGTGATGTGATCAGCGTGTAGTATTACGCAAGTCTGAAAACAGAAGCGACCGGCAAACGATGTATATGTACAACTGTGGTGGCTCAAGCGCTGTCCTCGTTTGTCTTGATGAAACAACGCATCACAGCTGCAATGCAGCAGCCATAATCAGTGAGCACTCGCTGTTTAAGAGGAAAAAAATACTGTAGTAGTGAGCATTGTCAGTTGCATCGAAACAATTTCTGCAGCAGTTTGATCTTGTGGTTGGGCTGTCCCTCTCAACAGCATCACCGTACCTGGAGCTGGAGATGGAAGATTACACCAGACCCGCATGTGCATGTGCTTACCTAGCCTGCTTTGTTTTTTTGGCAGCTAACAGTAGCGCGAGGCATCAAGCAAGACGATACCCGCTCGTGATTAAACAAAGTGCTCGCTCTGGCTTTCCTCTTTCTCTGTCTTGTCTCCACTACACTGTCTTGACGCGGCTAGCAATCGCATCAAAGCGTGTTCGCTTGATTAGGACGACGGGATATATACTTCATCGATCTGTTAATCATGGAGTATCTCAATTAAGAATCCCGCAGGCCAGCCACCACGAGCTTCCATTATCACTCGTTCTATTCCATTCCATTCTAGCCTCTGATGGGACTGAATAACCTACTCCCTGTCGACCAATTGGCAGGCAACACGCCTTCCAAACCTTGCGTCCATTTTATAGTGAGAATTCTTTTGAAAAAACAGTACCTTTTCTAGTGTTTCTTGCTTTAATGCTTCCATTCCTTCGAAAATGATGAAAATATGTTTCGTGTATCGGAAAACAGATGTATTTACGAGCAGTTAGCTGCGATAAATGGGACCTATACATGATGATTGGTTCATTTCTTCTTCTTCTTCTTCTTTTGTCACGATTGGTGCATTTCTTGGTTGAGCAGTAAGCTCGTCTGTCTATTGACCAAGCGAGTGGCCGTCTCCCAAGGGCAGATTAGTCAAAATGCCATGAGAAGGTGGTGGCACTATCCCACGTGTGCGTGGGAAGGTGGTGCCCAAAAAAGTAATCGCCGGCCATCTCGCTGTCGAGGAGAGGCACCCGGGCCCACGAGACAGTGGCACAGACGACGGTGGCCGGCGACAACGCAGCCCCTCGTGCGGGAGGTTGGGCCTGGGCCCCGCTCTCTTGTCCTTCCCGATAAAAAAAGCGCCCTTTCTTTTTCATTCCCCTCTTTTCTTTTCTTTTCTTTTTTTTTCTTTTCTTTTCTTTTCTTCTCTCTCTCCCTGCCCACCCGGCGGTTTTCTTTCACATGACGGACGCCATTTTATCCCGTTGTGCCTGCCGTGTCGTAGGCGACTGCGGCTTCTGTTCTTGCTCTCCGTATTTCCTTCATCGGTTTCCAGTTTTGTCGCGCCAAAGCCGGGTTTTTGGTAACGTTCTACTCAACTTTTTGGTAAAGAGATTGAGGTGATTTTAGCTGACCACATTTTCATATGTCGTGGCATATCTATCTAGAGCGATGCGTTGACAGGAGTATTTTTCAGACACGCAGACACACACTGACGAGCGATGGAAAGCTAGGTTCAGACATTCAGTGTGGGAAAGGGAAACCATTTTGCGCATGGTGCTCACGAGTCAAGCTATGGACCTCTTCAAACAAACAAATTGCCAAACCCATTGTTTTCGCATGGTTGCCGGAGTCAGCGTTATCTCTGCCTCCGATCGCTTCCCGAACGCGCAACTCATTTTGTCCTCCTTAGGCATCGTTTTGCGTTAACCAGCATAAACAAGGATTAGTGATAGATGGCATTCGCTGGCGCCTAGAGTAGTTGCTAGCTAAGTGATAGCACTGGTGAGCTAGATTCCGAAACGATGCAAACTGCTACAAGTAGAGAGACTATTGGAATGATTTGCGAGTGCCTGTTTATCAATGGCAACTTGACTAATAGACTTACAAAATTTAATTGCTCTGCTCCGCCTGTTTTGTCAGAGGACAACTGGACGGATGTGTGCGATGATATTCCGTCGCTCCCCTCCCCTTGATTGTTCTAAAATCACCATGCCCGCACGAGCAATCTAAACGCGATCGAGGTCAACTGTCAAGTGATGTGATCAGCGTGTAGTATTACGCAAGTCTGAAAACAGAAGCATATATATGTACAACTGTAGTGGATCAAGCGCTGCCCTCGGTGGTCTTGATGAAACAACTCATCACAGCTGCAACCATAATCAGTGAGCACTCGCTGTTTAAGAGAAAAAATACTGTAGTGGTGAGCATCGTCAGTTGCATGGAAAATTTCGGCAGCGGTTTGATCTTGTGGTTGGGCTGTCCCTCTCAACAGCATCACCGTACCTGGAGCTGGAGATGGAAGATTACACCAGACCCGCATGTGCATATGCTTACCTAGCTTGCTTGTTTTTTTGGCAGCTAACAGTAGCGCGAGGCATCAAGCAAGATACCCGCTCGTGATTAAACAAAGTACTCGCTCTGGCTTTCCTCTTTCTCTATCTTGTCTCCACTACACTGTCTTGACGCGGCTAGCAATCGCATCAAAGCGTGTTCGCTTGATTAGGACGACGGGATATATACTTCATCGATCTGTTAATCATGGAGTATCTCAATTAAGAATCCCGCAGGCCAGCCACCACGAGCTTCCATTATCACTCGTTCTATTCCATTCCATTCTAGCCTCTGATGGGACTGAATAACCTACTCCCTGTCGACCAATTGGCAGGCAACACGCCTTCCAAACCTTGCAATAACATGGACATGTCTTTTGACGGAAAGGAGCTCGAGTATATTGGCCAAATTCGTTGCGTAAATGCAAATAGCTTTCTGACTGAGACTTTTCGTTCATGGAGTTGCCTCGTAGCAGTCGTCTGAGTCGAATGCCGCTACAAATTACTCCTCGCATAATTAAAGAAACAAAAAGAGAAAAGACAAAACGTGCCACGTCATATGCTTTGCTAGTCTGCTTACGTTTTGGAGTGCAACAGAAAGAGGGCAAAGCAAGTGACCTTCTGCGCAAGCCAAGGGCCAGCAGATTATACCCGAGAAAAATGGCAGAATTGACTTGGCTAGGCCAGATAAATGAGAGGAAGATATGCACCTGCTATTAGATACTCCTTGGATTACATATTACTGCAAATTATTGCCCTATATTATTACCCCAAATGATTGCGCCATTGTTCCACCAGCTCAGACATACATCAGCAGAATGAGCGAGAAAATAACCCCAGGTTCATCACTACCGGAACTTTATAAAGTGCCATGAATCATCTAGTGCGTGGAACTGGACTGTAAATTATATGAAGAAAGATGGGGATCAATCAACTCGCGGTTACAGCTAAACAGCTCCTGGCATGCAAACATAAATGGCGAGACTTACCGATGTAACTGAAAGATCATAGCCACCATACGCTAGATCAAATGCATAAGCAATCCCAAACAAAAATCAATCAGTTCTGGTAGTGGTAGGTAGTTGTACACAAGTTAACTACAGTGCGGCACAGAAGCTAGATGAGTCTAAATACAAGAGAAATTGAAAAACAATCACGCTAAACTCATATATTTACATATCCAAAAGGTTTTATTTTTAAGAATTTACATATCCAGCACACATACTTGAACAGACATCCCCAAGCCTTGAAGCGTTACTCAAACTTCGACCCAATGTCTTCACATAATAGGATTTACATCTTATGTATAGAGGATGTCGAAGTGTTCTCAGACTGGTTGCATCACACTTGGTCAGGCATGTCCATGAATACCAGTACTCTGGTGATTGCCGGCAACAAGAATGTCCTTCATACGGCTTAATGGACCGACAGCATGACTAATTTTCTGGAAATGCAAACAAAAGTTTAATGTCTACTAGCATCGAGTCGTCACTAGCAACTGAAAAGGAAAACAAAGAAAAGGCATAGCTACTGCAGAAAAGATAAAACAATGCTACTAAGAAACCAGCAAACATTAAATCTGGTACGAACTGCTTCTTTCACCGCGCATATGATAGAATGAATTAGAAAGATTCTCAAAGAGCAAATGAACAATATGAAGGAAATAGATCTTGGCTCCGTTGCAGTGTAATTCTCATTCCTGGCCAGTATAACTTATGGATAAAACTTTCAAATTGGTTGTATTCTACAGCTACTTGGTCCTTGAAAGAAATAAAAAACGATGCTCCTATATGTTTTGACCCACAATTACATGTTCACGTCTCAAATATTTCCTGACACCAAGTAGCACAAGGAAAAGCACATGTAGCAGGCATAATTGGATATAAAACAAGTCTTTACACACTTCAAGGACAGCTTTATTTAGTTGTTACTTGCAATTACCTCCTTGCTGCTAGAAGGTTGCAATTTGACCGGCTGGAGTTGCAATTTGCCCTTTTGCCAGCGCCGCCCAAAATATGCTATGCCCACCAAAGCAGCAGCTGCTGCAACGATGGGCCAGAATTTAGTGTTTTCTTTTGCATTCTTGTACAATGATATGAGCTGTTTCTTCCACCATGCATCACGTGGTAGTCCAGAACCATCAGGTTTGTTCTGATCACCAGAAGCAACAGCCTTTGTTGAACCAGTGTCGGGGTTCACTTTGTGCAGGATTGACTCCTCAGTTTTCTTCTCATTTCTACTCTCAGTAGCTGACCAGCTTAAATCCTTTCCAGCATCGATGGCATCGTAACTAGGCGCAGAGAGCCCAACAGGCTCTTCCCCAACCAAACTCATGCCCTGCAATGCTTTGCTATCAAACTCCATGTCAGCAAAGGAAAGGTTTTTCCCTTTGTCGAAGGATGGAATCCTGTGAAGGTCGTCCTTCAGTTTATGCTCGCAAGTCTCTTGATATTTTTCGTCATCCGCCTCGTTACAAAGTGCATCGAGGCTGCAAAGCTCCTTCTACAGTGCGGCACAGAAGCTAGATGAGTCTAAATACAAGAGAAATTGAAAAACAATCACGCTAAACTCATATATTTACATATCCAAAAGGTTTTATTTTTAAGAATTTACATATCCAGCACACATACTTGAACAGACATCCCCAAGCCTTGAAGCGTTACTCAAACTTCGACCCAATGTCTTCACATAATAGGATTTACATCTTATGTATAGAGGATGTCGAAGTGTTCTCAGACTGGTTGCATCACACTTGGTCAGGCATGTCCATGAATACCAGTACTCTGGTGATTGCCGGCAACAAGAATGTCCTTCATACGGCTTAATGGACCGACAGCATGACTAATTTTCTGGAAATGCAAACAAAAGTTTAATGTCTACTAGCATCGAGTCGTCACTAGCAACTGAAAAGGAAAACAAAGAAAAGGCATAGCTACTGCAGAAAAGATAAAACAATGCTACTAAGAAACCAGCAAACATTAAATCTGGTACGAACTGCTTCTTTCACCGCGCATATGATAGAATGAATTAGAAAGATTCTCAAAGAGCAAATGAACAATATGAAGGAAATAGATCTTGGCTCCGTTGCAGTGTAATTCTCATTCCTGGCCAGTATAACTTATGGATAAAACTTTCAAATTGGTTGTATTCTACAGCTACTTGGTCCTTGAAAGAAATAAAAAACGATGCTCCTATATGTTTTGACCCACAATTACATGTTCACGTCTCAAATATTTCCTGACACCAAGTAGCACAAGGAAAAGCACATGTAGCAGGCATAATTGGATATAAAACAAGTCTTTACACACTTCAAGGACAGCTGTATTTAGTTGTTACTTGCAATTACCTCCTTGCTGCTAGAAGGTTGCAATTTAACCGGCTGGAGTTGCAATTTGCCCTTTTGCCAGCGCCGCCCAAAATATGCTATGCCCACCAAAGCAGCAGCTGCTGCAACGATAGGCCAGAATTTACTGCTTTCTTTTGCATTCTTGTACAATGATATGAGCTGTTTCTTCCACCATGCATCACGTGGTAGTCCAGAACCATCAGGTTTGTTCTGATCACCAGAAGCAACAGCCTTTGTTGAACCAGTGTCGGGGTTCACTTTGTGCAGGATTGACTCCTCAGTTTTCTTCTCATTTCTACTCTCAGTAGCTGACCTGAATAAATCCTTTTCAGCATCGATGGCATCGTAACTAGGCGCAGAGAGCCCAACAGGCTCTTCCCCAACCAAACTCATGCCCTGCAATGCTTTGCTATCAAACTCCATGTCAGCCAAGGAAAGGCTTTTCCCTTTGTCAAAGGATGGAATCCTGTGAAGGTCATCCTTTAGTTTATGCTCGCAAGTCTCTTGATATTTTTCGTCATCCGCCTCGTTAGAAAGTGCATCGAGGCTGCAAAGCTCCTTCTGATACTCTATGCTGTCTTTGCCTATAAGGAGGCTCTCAACTTCATTCTGGGCCACTGAGAAATGGCCAGACATCAAAAGTGCTGCTGCCGAATCATCATCCCCTTTTGTGCCAAATTTCTTAGCTTCAACCTCCTCAGAAAGTTCAGGTCTTCTTGGGGCAGGCGCAGCTGCATATGTGGATGCAGTAAGTTGCACAACTTCCCAATCATTCCCACGGGGAGAGGTCTGCTCAGTACCACTCTGTTCAGGCTCCATCTCAACTGCAATCAAAACCTAAAACTTAATTGCATCAGTAATGTATAAGTTAACCAGTAATATTAGGTTTTTATTAGATTAATATTAGGTTAGAGAGTGCAATGTGTACAGCTTTATCGCATCGATGTATTAGTTACAAAATTTAGGAGGTTTCCACGAGCAACATTATAAAGTAATGCGATGAAATAAACATGACAGTGTTTGACACGCATATTCCTGCCAGTTGCATTGTGAGTGAGACTCGGGGTACAGTTCCCTACGGCTCTTGAAGGAATTATAACAAAAAAATTACTGGAGAGGGTTGCTTCTCTTACCGCAACAGCGAGTAAGTAAGAAGGTGGAGGTGTTGGCAAAAGTACCAGACCCATAACGATTGCTTGCTTGTCCGTGCAGAATAACCCAATGGATAATACGGACTCGCATAAATAGGAAACCTAGACCTATCTGTGGCAGGTGAATATCGAAACGATAGTGATAATCAACTGGGAACTGATCGCACCCGCAGTAGTAATCCGCTCGACAATCGCGGTAATAATAGAAGCAGTGAGATATTGGTCAACTGATGGTCCCGAGTAGAGCCCATCTGCCGTGGTACTGACTAGTGACTACTGAAGTAACAAGCAGAGCAGACTGAGGCAGAATTAAACAGCTACTACAAAAACTTTGACTAGTCGAGATAACAGTAGCCAATATTACGGTAACCTGAAATCGCAACAAGGGTGAAACCGAGAGTAAACAAAAGGAACCCTAGATGAGATCGTCTAAGAAGGTAACTAAGAACAGGACCCCCTAAAGGCTACAGTGCTGCAACCGCCTGCTAGAAGAAGGCAAGATTCTTAGGGGGGAGGTGGGGGATCGGAGGAGGAAGAAGGAAGCGGGAGGAACCAAGCGGGCAGGCGCACGTACCAGCCAGGAGAGGACAGGAGGGAGTTGCCGCGACGGACGGGGGGATCCCTCGATCGGGAACCAGACGGCGGGGAAGGGGAAAGGAGAAGGGGGAAGCAAGCAAGGAACCGAGGCGTTGCGTGCGCAGATTTTTCTAGTTCGCAGACACTACCATTGCCACGTCACCGCACAACTAGTCATGGTGGGCCTCGACTCGCCTTTCTTTTCTTTTTTTTTTTGGTTGTAAACATCCTCTTCTACACTGGGCCCGTACGCTCCTCTTCAATTTGGGCCCTAATTATGGTCCACTTGATCAAACGATCGGGCTAATAACATTCCATTCCAATCACTAAAAAGCATGTTATCAGTACAGCATGGCGGTCATTGCGTAAGTAGGTATCATAAAAACAAAAAGGATGAGAGCAGTAATGCCTTGCTCTCTCGTCCCTCCTTCCGACGAGAAAAACACCCGCGTAGGAGGTAGGACACATGCAAACCAACACCCCATTCTACATCATGGATTTACGAAAGCGAGATCACTATCAGCTACAGAAGAGTAGTGCAGCAACAGAAAAGAACGGTGAACACCATGCAAGATAGCTTCACCTACTCAGAGTTCAACCCTTGCCAAAAGTATCAGGTTTCCCTCGTAGCTTAAAAGAACCCATTTCGACAACAAAACCTTCCAGCCCCAAACAGTTGTAGCGAAAATCAACGTGAAAATAAGAAAATAGATACAAATGCCAAATTCAACAATCATCGAGATGCAACTTGATAGTAGTCTCTCAAACTTTTTAAGATTACTTAGGTAGCTGCAAAAACAGCAATGGTTTAACATAGCTGCTACTAAAGCCTAATACAGTTCCACAAAAATACTCCATGCTACAACATGTTATCATAGATTTCTGGCACAAAGCACAATTTCCTTAAGTAGCCTTTTGCTTCTTGGGCATCCTGTAGCCTCCCACAACGCAAGCGTGGTCACGCTCAAACGGCTCCAGGGTCACCTGCTCCGCTGGCTTGAACTGATCCGCCTTCAGCTTCTCCACTTCAGCAGCAAACACAGCCTCAGCAGGCATGGTGGAGTCGATACAGTTTGCCTGACAACAGAGCTGGTCAGTTAAACGAAAAAAGGCACCCAATTTCGAGGTGATGAAAAACAGAAGTAAACTTGAAGCTGAAACTGGAAAGTACCTTGATTGAAATGACAAAATGGCCACCATTCTTCAAAAAGTACGAGGCATTGAGGGCTAAGATCCTAGCCTGCAGGATAAAATATCCATCCAACAAGAGACAAGTTGCTCAAACTCCAGTCAAAATTATAGCGCTAGTCATTGGCAGGTGACTGCCACAGGGAAAAAACTAACCAATAAAATTTATGAAGCTCGAGATTCGAAAAGAATAGAAAAAAGATCCAAATGTGAGGTAATGACAGCTGCAACTTCGAGCAGATAACAAAAGACCAGCAAAGATGGTATAAAATGTGTTGACCTTGTTGAAGAAAAACAAAACATGGTTGACCCATCCAATTGACATAAAAAACTAAATGTGTAACAGGACAGCAAAATAAACAGATAGAAAAACTGGCATTGGGAATAATTGCATCAGAAACTCGATTATGCATCATACAAGTGATGTCCTGAAGGGGAATCCGAGTATGCTCATCACTTGCTGAGCCCAACATTGCCATATCAAACATTAATGAAGAGTGTATTGCCATAAAACAGTTGATAAAGAAAAGCGTGCGCCTAAAACAGAAACAGATACCAAAGAGCATGTGCACTAGCAAAGAGCATAAGCATAAAACAGATACTAAACAAGAGCATTCGCATAAACATCCATATGATGCATACTAACTAAAGTATACACAGATTAGTGGTCAGCGTAAGTACTGAACTAAATAAACAAATTATATAATGAAAAGCAATAGAGGTATACCTGATCTGGCTGAGCAACATCAGAGAAGATAACATCAACCATGCCAACCAACATCCGGTACCTTGCCGGGTGCCTAGCATCCTCAATAATGGGAATCACATTGGTCCTCTTCTTTGCCATATTGACAAGATCCCTTCCACTCCTGTGTGAGAACTCAACGGCGTAGACCAACCCTTCCTGCAGTGTGATCAAATTGATTAAGACAGCGCAACAAAAGCAAGTAATGTAACAGTCCACAAATTATGTGAGATATCTCACCGGTCCAACAACATCAGACACGTGAGACACAGTTGTCCCAGAGGCAGCACCAAGATACAGCACACGCTTACCAGGACCCTACATGATAAACATGCCATCACAACCTAGTACAAAATGGATAAAGAAATGATGTGCACGTTAAGATTGAACTGATGGACTTACAATATGGATGTTGTCAACACCACCAAGCACAGCAGCGGCCAGCTTGGAACGGAAGGGATTCCAAACCCTGTACTCAACCTTCGTCCCATCTTCATTCTGTAAAACCCAAGTATATCGGCAAACATTACTACACAGAGAATTACAGTACAAGGATCACAACAGAATTACTCACTAGCTGCAAACCCGTCAACATTACATAGCTTCTACAAAAGACTAACACAGTTCCCCAAAAATCCTTGATGCCACTACAAATTACCATAATATTTTAAAATTGAATTAAACAGGTGAACGGCAGCACAAAAAAAGAATGCACTATATCCACAATTGTATTGTTCATAATGCAGCCATCATACCAACAACTAACAATTATCCAACATTTGCACTAGCTGAGAAGCGATAAAGCTAAACATATCTATCAATACGACTAAGAGCAACAAGTAACTGAGACAAACACAGGCAGTAGGTCACACCAATAGTACCAATCAGAACACAAAAACGATTATGCGAGTAACAAGCAACAATAAGCCCGGACCTGCACGGAAACGCGCTTCTCGCCGTAGACGGACTCTCCGGGGACCATGTTCTTGGTGCAGAGCGCGTCCTCCTTGGACTTGGAGATGAAGATGCCGTCGTGCTTGTGCGGCACCACGACCGCCTTGCTCCCGCCCTTCATACCACCGCCGCCGCGACCTCTCCCTCCACCTCTACCCCTCGGGGTCCTGCCGCCTCCACCTCTTCCGCCTCTGTCGCCACGGCCGCCCCGACCGCCGAATCCACGGCCACCACCGCGGCCGCCGCCATCGCTCCTACCACCAAATCCACGACCGCCGCCGCGACCTATCGGAAGGAAACATTAGGACAGACTGCAACAAGAACGAACTGGAGCGAGAAGGCTGGAGATTTGGTTAATCACCTCTTGGTGGCCTCATCTTGTAAGGTCGACGAGGAGCTTGAGCAGCTGCCGCCGCGCCGCCGCCGAGGAGGGAGAGGGTTTAGGGTTTTAGCGGGGGTAGGGTTTGAGGAGGAGATGGGAAGACGTAGGTTTTATAGAGGGAGAATAGGGTTTGTGTTTCATCAGGACCGTTGATAAGGAAGACGCTTAGCGGACGGTAAGATGAAGAACGATAACATTTTCTATTGTATTAATAAAAAATTTTAGATTTGTTGACATCGTCGTCAGGATGGCCGAGTGGTCTAAGGCGCCAGACTGATGAGGGCGTGGGTTCAAATTACCACTTCTTACATTTTCTTCTTTTTTCTGCCTTTGACTTTTTCCCTGGTTATCATGTTTTTTTGTTTTTTTCTGCCTTTGACATATTTTTCCTTTTTTTAGCAAATATATTTTTCCCTGGTTATCACGTTTTTGCTATTTTAATCCGATACAAACAGTACTGTTTTTGCTATTTTAATTCCATACACCCGTCTTTTACTACACGCCTAACACGAGTTAGTTAATTTCATATGTTTTCCTAACAAATACTCTCTTCGTTCTTTTTTATATGACATCGTTGACTTTCTTGTTAAACTTTAACCAATAATATAGATTTAAATAATTATTTTTTAAATATGAAATAAATATCATTAGATTCATTATCAAAAAATATTTTAAAGCTAACTTATACACTTAGTTATTTACATAAATATTTATAGAAAAGACGAAAGATCAAGTAACGAAAAAAAATCAATGGTGTCATATAAAAAAGAGCGGAGAGAGTTTTTTTTTAATATATGACGCACCATTTTTTAACATTTTCTGTTTTTCGGAAATTATTCGCCTCAAGGCACTGGGCATGACATGTAACGTGGGTTTGTTTATTTGTTCGTGGTATATTCTCATAACATGCTTTTGTTTTTTTTTTCGAAGCATACTCATAATAAGTCATTACACGTTGATGCTTATACTTGATAGGTCCATGTTAGAATCTGACTATTTGAGTAGTACATTGTTGTCTCAAATAAACTGCTAAGAGTCTTCTTTTTTTTTTTGCGAGGGTGCTCAGAGTGCATTAACGGGTGGAAGAACAATTTTGCTAGTTTTCAAGTACAACAAATATATGATGGAAAAATTTCACGAACAATCCTCCCAATGTTTGCAAGTTTTCTAATAAATCAGAGTTGTATAAGTGATGAATTGCTCGATTAGCTGGCATGTGTAGACATTTGGGATTCTAGCCCTCTGGTTTAGAATTGTATTTCTATCATCCAACAGCGCACACGGGTATTTCGCCCGAGACATATATGTAGAGTCAATTATCTTGTACGTCAATTATCTTTTTTGTTAAGAACTACTCCCTCCATTTTTTTTATATGACACCGTTGACTTTGTAAAACTTTGATCAACAATATAGATTTAAATAATTATTTTTTAAATATGAAATAAATATTATTGGATTCATCATCAAAAGCATTTTAAAGCTAACTTATACACTTAGCTATTTACACAAATATTTATAGATAAGACGAATGGTCAAATAACGAAAAAAATCAATGGCGTCATATAAAAAAGAATGGAGAGAGTAGTTGGTTAGTCTATGTCTTCCCTTTCTGATAACTAACAAATTTCAAGTTTTGGAGTTAAAAGTGCTGCAAATGAGCTTGCCAGATTGTCAGCCGAGTTTCTTGAGTTTGTCCAGATTGCCCTTCAAATGTTTCCTTTGAAGAGTGAAAATCTTTTCCTACATTTTCCTTTGAAGTGGCCAACATTTTTTTAGTGATTCGCCAAAACTAATGAGAATTATGTGAATTTGTATTAGAAAACTGTGGGCCACTTATCTAAATACTAAAGAGATGGAAAATTGTCTGCCACCTAAAGAAAAACTGTGGTAAAAAGTTTGTTTCTTCTAGTGTAGGGGCTCTTGCTTCGTGCTCGCCCTAGGGCCTTCCAAAATATAGAGCCGGCCCTGTTTGTGGATTGAACCTCTCAGGCGTGTTTCCATTGTTTTTTCTTCGAATCAAATTGCGTGTTATTGCCATTTTTCTCTATTGAATCATTGATGCATAAGCATGCCATGGAAAGATGAACTTTCACAATTGAAAGAGTGTGGGCTATACAGGGGCCGCGCTCTCAAAAGCTTGTAGTGCATTTTAATGATCTGATATCATATTAGTATAAACAAGCAAGCTTGGGCATCATCAGAGATAAATGATCCACTCGTCATCCAAAGGTAGTTTATAACTATGACTACGTATTATCTAAAAAAATAACTATGACGACGTTGAATCAAGGTCTATCACACTGTGGTGAAAAGGTTGTTGATTACTCGGGGAGAATTGATCTGAGTTTTTTTCTGTCTAAATGCTATTCATTACTTGTCCAGACATCAACTAACAAACCATAGTCATCTAGCACAAGCTAAGTCACCACATGCGTGGTCACGAAAAACTGAACTACAAGCTGTATATTTGTTTCTGAATATCTGCAACCTAGATAACCGCATCTTGATCTGATGTAGGAAGCTTTTCGTGCTGTCCACCCCATAATCTCACTCTCTCCAACGCTTGGGACGCCTGAAATCAATGACCACACGACCCTCAGAGCACAAATTACAACATTGCATTTTGCATTGACATTGTTATCATTCTTGCTGCATTTTAGACTTTAAGTTGTGACGTGCCAGACGAAGTACCTCGGCGTTCCAGTCAGTTTTCCAGACCATGCACATGAGAATGGCTGTCTGGAGCGCTGTCCCGCACAGCATGCCCGCCCAAATGCCCTGCGAAATTTAAGCAGAGCAACAGGCTAAGATGAATCATGCTGAAATACAAAGTAGTGCCCTGTACACGATAAAACTCGTCGCGTCTGAAGAGGTTGCAATTCTGTGGCGGTGAGCGTGGATTGTGCGCTGAGGCTCTTTACCTGCACGCCTAATCCGAAGAGGTAGCCAAAGATGAAGCCAAGCGGGAGGCCGAATGCGTAGTAGCAGCCCAGGTTTATGTAGGCCACCACGGCTTGCCACCCCCCGCCGACGGCTACGCCTGAGACGACGGGCTGGATGCTGTTGAGCACCATGGTGACGGCGAGCAGGTAGGCGATGTTGGCGACGGCCGTCTGCAGGTGGCGGTCGCCGGTGAAGATGACCGGGAACTGCTCCCGCGTGGCCAGGATGAGGACCATGGCGACGAGGCCGAACGCCAGCGACTGGGCCAGCACCACGATCACCGCGTACATGGTCGCGCGGGGCCGTCCCGATCCCAGCTCGTTCGACACGCGAACACTGTGCACCGATGATCGATTAGCCAGTGTGACATTTTTTTTGCATCAAATGTGGGACGAGTTTCAGGAAGAATTATATAGTATTATTGTCCACCTGATTGCCGCGCTGAGGCCTATGAACAGCATCCCCTCCCATCCGTTAATGTTCATGCTGCTCGATCGCACAACAACAAGAACATTTTTTTTAGTGGCATTTTTTAGCTATATGGCGCTTTTGAATGAGAAGAATGCTGACCAGATGGATATGGAGTCTACGGCGATCTCTGCGTCGTCGAGGTGTCCTGTGAGGACGACGAGCACCATCATGTACCATATCTCGAG
>LAPY01000639.1:96498-111570 GCA_000970635.1 Eragrostis tef
ACGCCTGCCCGCACAGCGTCTCGAGCGCGCTGCCCATGCCCAGGAGGAACCCGAAGGAGAAGTTGGAGACGACGGAGAGGCCGATGGCGACGGCGGAGAGCTCGCGGTTGCCGATGTGGCCGGCGAAGATCTGCGTCGTGGAGTTGGTGCCGTACAGGCAGATGATGTTGAACGCGATGGGCGCGCCGATCGCCCACAGCCGGACCGACTCCTCCAGGAACACGTCCCACGCGCCGCGCATCGACCGCACCGCCGGCGCGTCGTCGCCGGCGACCACGAGCGCGCCGGTCTCGTCGTCGGGAACCGCGGCCACCATGGTCGTCGGCGTCTTTGGGGTGCTGGGGGCCGAGTGGTGGTGATTGGTGAACAGCAGGGACTCCGTGAAGCTCATGGCGGCCGGCCTCGGTTTGCCGTTCTTGGCGTCTTTGCTTTTCTTAGGCTCGACTCAGTGGATGGGGGCGTTTCCCGTGTGATTAGCGTGTGCGATGATTGCTCTGGTTTGTTACGATTCTATCAAAGATCAGCATGCATTATTTTTCGCGTTCAAGTTGTAGCGCATGTACAAACACGCGACTGATCTTGTAATCGCGTGAAAAGAGGGGTGAAGCTGTTACAGACAAATGTTAAATGGTTTATTCGCTCCGTTGGTAAGCATCATGGACACAGTAGGTGACAATGTCAATGGTCCAGTAACACAACTTGTGATGGCATGCACAGCACAATATTCAGATACAATATGTGTTGTGCACTCGGTGATCGTTGCACTTGGCACCCGGCCATAAATGTATTCGACAACTAGTAGTTATACGTACATTGGACGCTTCACTACCAGTAGTCATACGTTGGATGTGCGACTCTAGCCGCAAAATGTCATTTTAACATTGTATCAGAGTTTTGATACGTTCAAAACGTACGAAAATTGGTGAATTCATATTTTTCGTTCCCCGGCCCACGCACTGATCCGTTCGTTCGCCTGCGCAGCCTGCATCACAATCGATTGTGGCATCAGAAACAAGGGATGGTGGTAATCGGAAGAAACAAGTTAATTGAAATGTGCAGTTGAGCCATTACTTACTTGGGCTTCCCAGTCCGTTTTCCAGATGACGATGAGGAGGATGAGCGTCTGTAGCGCGGTCCCGCAGAGCATTCCGGCCCAGATCCCCTGCAGGCCGAGTTCGAGGAGGTAGCCGAGGCAGAAGCCCAGCGGGAGGCCGAAGACGTAGTAGCACCCGAGGTTGATGTAGGCGACGAGCGCCTGCCATCCTCCGCCGATGGCGACGCCCGAGATGACGGGCTGCACGCTGTTGAGCACCATGGTGACGGCGAGCAGGTAGGCGACCTTAGCGACGGCCTTCTGCATGTCTCGGTCGGCGGTGAAGAGCACGGCGAAGCTGTTGCGGTAGGCGAGGATGAGGGCCATGGCGAGCAGGCCGATGAGGAGGGACTGCAGGATGACGGCGGTGACGGCGTACTTGGCGGCCCGAGCCCAGCTCGTTGGACACGCGCACGCTGATGGCCGCGTTCAGGCCGATGAACAGCATGGCCTCCCACCCGTTGACGTTCATGCTGGAACGTACAAGTTCAACTGTTCATTAGCAGTTTGGGCCGGGAAACAGAGCACTAACAGGCAGAGCAAGTACCAACCATATGGATACTGATCCGACGGCGATCTCGGCGTCGTCGAGGTGTCCGGTGAGCACGACGAGCACCATCATGTACCAGACCTCGAGGCAGAGCATGACGGCGGAGGCGAGCGAGAGCTTGGCGAAGGCCCAGAGCCCATGGAACGCCTTCCACGACAGGCCCTCCCAGCCATGACAACAGCGCGTGACGTAGAGCAGCTGCGCGACGGCGACGGCCCACGAGGTGATGTCGTAGGCCGCTGCGGCGCCGGCGAGGCCCCATCCGAGGCCGTGCACGAAGAGCGCGAGGAGGCCGACGTGGAGCGCGAGCGCGGCGAGGCTGATCCAGGCCAGCACCATCACCTTGCTCTGCGCCTGCAGGAATTTCTGGGTCGGGAACGCGATCGCGAGGGAGAACATCTGCGGGAGGACGCGCAGCGTGAAGTCCCCGGCCGCGGCGGCGATGGCGTCGTCCTGACCGAGCAGACGAAGGACAGGGGCCGCGAAGACGTAGAGCGGCGAGAGGAGGAAGGCGGAGACGGAGAGGATGATCAGAGAGCGCTGCATGTACACGCCCAGCGCCTCCACGTGGCCCGCGCCGTACGCCTGCCCGCACAGCGTCTCCAGCGCGCTGCCCATCCCCAGGAGGAACCCGAACGAGAAGTTGGACACCACGGAGAGGCCCACGGCGGCGGCGGAGAGCTCCAGGTTGCCCAGGCGCCCGGCGAAGAGCTGCGTCGCGGAGTTGATGCCGTACAGGCACAGGATGTTCAGCGTGATGGGCGCCGCGATGGCCCACAGCCGCTCCGCCTCCCGGAAGAAGGCCTCCTCGTGCCTCTTCACCAGCAGCGGCGCCTGCGCCTCCATTGTCATCGTCGATCGCCCGCTAGCTGCAGGAAGAAGCGAAAAACAAATACTACTATAATGCACGATATATAGCTACTGCAGAAGATAGATGAGCAGCTCGCCGGCGGCCGCTGGATCTGGCTCGCGGAGAGGTGCCCCGGTGTATATATATATATATAGGCGCTCGATCCACCGGGGGTCTGTCGTGTCGGCTACCTACCCAAGTTGCGACCGGTCGGTTTAGTTTTGCTGGGTGTTGCCACTGGTGGTAAATCCATCCTAGCTACCACTATGGCAGAGTAGCAGTAGTAGTATTCTGGTGCATGGCCGCCTTGTGTCGCGGCTTCGCAGGCAGCCCATGGCCGGAGACAGCGCCATTTCCGATGGCCGTCGCGACGCATGCACATGCATGCATGCATGCCACTGGAGTGGAGCCGGCTTGTATATATACTCCCTCCGGTTTCATATTACTGTTCGTCCTGGAGTTTTTCCCATGTTCCGAAAAGGAGTCGTCCTACATTTCCCAGGGCGTGAGCAGACGTATTTGCCCCTGCGCTCGTCTGTTCCCGAGAAGCAAAAATTTCACGCGAAGCAATAAAAAATTGAAGGCGTGAGGCATCGAACACGCGACGCCGTGCGCCCGTGCCTCGACCCTATCGTCGCCAACCAGTTGGGACGGGAGCTGCAAGGTGAACCTAAGAGGCTATTTAATATCAGTATCTATGGAATATTACCCCTCAATTAACCAAGCATTGGTAATGTAACCCATGTCCAAAACGACTACTAATACGAAACCGGAGGGAGTATATACAGGATCGATGTCCAGTGGCCGACCGGCGTCCGGTCAATGCTAGGAGCTCTGGAGCTACAACCGCACTATGCATACGAACTGTATTTGTAAGTAAATATCTCTCGCGGTCTGTCTGCCACATGTTCTACATCAGTACGTATATAGGGGTACATATATAACGTGCAGATAGCCTTGCACAATTCGCTCTCTGGTTCGCCCGGTCGGTGGTGAAGATCCATCGAGCTAGCGCGTCGTTACATGTCGACATGCCCAGCGGCCGAAATCAACGGACGCTAGCAGCCATGTAGATAGCCCTGCAGCCTCTCTGCTGTGTCCTCTACATAATCCGATCCGGTCAGGGATTAGATTACGTGCTGTCCCGTCATGTCATCTCCCACTGATTCCATTTTTCTTTCTCTTTTCTTATTCTTGTGTCGAACGTGTTATATGTACTAGCAAACAGCACTGAGAAAGTCTAGCTTTTTATATAAGTTATTCTTCCATCGATCAAAATGCACGGTGCGAGCGTGTGCTCCCAAGATATCTGCAGATACCCTCACAAAAAAAAAAACCTGCGGTTCATGCGTAGCACAGTTAATCGATTCGTAATATCAGCCAAAAACAACTGATTATTGGTACCTGAATTTCACTTTTTGTGACTTGTGGGTGGATGTAGGTTGTGACTCTCGGCTGCGTGGTGATGGACGGAACGGAAAGTGCCCATGGCCTGATTTTTTCTTTAGCCTAGTGCCCGTGGCCTGATGGCCCAAACAGAAACGAAGCCCACAAGCTTCTCCGAAACCAGATCCAGTAATCAGGGCCCTTCTTATGGATCACACTCCTGCGTTATTAGGCCCGTCTAGACACGAGATTTCTCTCTCTCTCTCTCTCTCTCTCTCTCTCTCTCTCTCTCTCTCTCTCTCTCTCTCTCTCTCTCTCTCTCTCTCTCTCTCTCTCTCTCTCTCTCTCTCTCTCTCTCTCTCTCTCTCTCTCTCTCTCTCTCTCTCTCTCTCTCTCTCTCTCTCTCTCTCTCTCTCTCTCTCTCTCTCTCTCTCTCTCTCTCTCTCTCTCTCTCTCTCTCTCTCTCTCTCTCTCTCTCTCTCTCTCTCTCTCTCTCTCTCTCTCTCTCTCTCTCTCTCTCTCTCTCTCTCTCTCTCTCTCTCAACATTCCTTTAAATTTATGTCGAAATGAATCCGAACGTCAAAATTGCATTTTTGTGCTCCTTCCAAAGGCTAAACTTTCCGCTGTACCTAAGTGTCGCTTTCGTCCCCCATGTTCAGATACTCACAGACAAAATCAATTACGGAACGGGATAACCAACACAAATCAGTCAACCTACGTCGCCATTACGCATCCTAAGCTAGTAGACTAGTGCTATCCAACGTGTCGTCGTATCTATGAAAGAAAAGATGGTTCGTACGCTACTTCAACCAACTGCCACTTCCCAAGCAACAAACAAACCCCAAGACGTTTCGATCCACCTCTTTTTGCCACAGCTGAACAAAAATAGATTTTCGGCATGCACATTTTATATTCTGTTTTTCCCCTGCATGTGTGTAAAATCTATGCGCATGGTCGTCGTTCAATTTCAGTATCATAAAAGGTGAATTTTGAACCTAAAGGTCTTGACTGTTATAATCGAATTCGTTTATCTAAAACGTTGTTTTCAACTATTTAATGACTTTTCTGCCTTTGATAATATAGTACTGTGCTAAAGAAAACAATGGTAACATTTCATCCAGATGGCACAGTATATCTGCCAGGACAGGACAGATGCGTGTGAAGTCAGAATAGTCAAAACCATGTCAGCATCACATAGATCAACCATCCCAACCAACCAACCTGTGAAGCAAAAGGGAAAAAAATTGACTACTCGAAGTTGACAGCCTCACATTAAAGAGAATTTTGTCATTTAAAAGTACTAAATAAAGTTTAATTACAAAACTAACTGCAGAACCTCTGGTCTAATTCGCGAGAGAAATCTAATGAGAGTAATTACGTCGTGATTAGAAGATGGTTACTGTAGCATAGATTAATTAGTCGTATTAGATTCATCTCATAAATTTACGCTCATTTATAAAATGATTTTGTAATTAGACTTTAGTTAGTATTCTAAATGACAAAATTCTCTTTGATTTTAGAGGGTAACGAACACCCCCAAATTTGCTTTGCTACGAGCGGCGAGGCCTACTGTCAGCGAACTGACTACGCCCACGTGTCCTGTCCCCGTGGCATCTCAACCCTTCTATTCTCACGGAAGGGCGAGCGAAAATTTATTCCTTGTACGCCCAAAAAATAGAAAAAGCGAACACAAGGATAACGAAGGATCTTATTCTACCGTGTTTGAAAGCTCAATGACTTGTGGGACGACGTACATACGGGCCTACCAAAAGTAAACAAAGCTACTAGTGTCAACTCGGTGCAAAAAGTATTGTTCTCAAGTCCTCTCCTCCACTTAGACTGCCAGTCTTATAGAAAAACCCTCCAAATTCCTGTAATCCTTAAGCAGCAGCCCTCCGCCTCCTCCTCCAGAGAGGCGAGAAGAGGTGGAAGGAGGGAGCCCCGGAGCTCACGACTCCCGAGGCGATCGAGGGAGCGCCGCAATCCTGCTCCCCCTCCGCAATTCGTCTCCGGTACCAACTCATCCCCGCCATCCGGTTCGGTTCGTTGCTCGTCCCCGCTGATTATTCAGTAGTTCCTGGTTAATCTACGGATTATTCTTGTCACCACCTCTTTGCTTGCTTCAGTAGTCCTCTGCACAAAAGTCCCTGCCTTGTAAGTGTGCTTGACTCGAATATGATTCTCTTTATGTTCCTTTTGGGTCCCGAGTAGATATTTTGGTCAATTCTGGAGTGGTTTTGGCCTTGGTGAAGTAAGTCACAGGGTTTCAAGCAGCCGCCCTCCTTGTCCTCCTCCAGAGAGGCGAGAAGAGGTGGAAGGAGGGAGCCCCGGAGCTCACGACTCCCGAGGCGATCGAGGGAGCGCCGCAATCCTGCTCCCCCTCCGCAATTCGTCTCCGGTACCAACTCATCCCCGCCATCCGGTTCGGTTCGTTGCTCGTCCCCGCTGATTATTCAGTAGTTCCTGGTTAATCTACGGATTATTCTTGTCACCACCTCTTTGCTTGCTTCAGCAGTCCTCTGCACAAAAGTCCCTTCCTTGTAAGTGTGATTGACTCGAATATGATTCTGTTTATGTCCCTTTTGGGTTCGACTAGATATTTTGGCCAATTCTGGAGTGGTTTTGGCCTTGGTGAAGTAAGTCACAGGGTTTTGCTGAGGGGTGACTGTGGAAGGTTTCTTGGATTGAAACCAAACCTATTGGAAATTTTGATTCGTCAGTTCTGGTTGTTGTTTTAGGATCTATCCAATCAGTGAACAGTAGAGCCGAAATGCAAAAAAGATATGGTCATGGAAGTTTGACGATCATCTCAGCATAATCAATTTACGATTGCAGTGATTTGTGTTAAAATAAATCTGAGAGTTCTAAAATTATGAGGGATGAGGGCTTGTTTGTTCCTAGGAATTTTGTCGAAATTCACTATATAAAGTTCCATTCCCATGTGTTCATGTCGAATTCCTCAGTTTCATGCGGCTAATTGTGGTGCCCCACCGCTGCAGTTTAACCGGTTTAAAAGAACTGAGCTGCTCATACTGCTAGCATCTCCACATTCCTTGTGCTAAATCATCTCTCAGGAATGTCTCAACTACTACGTCTTATGCTTTCTTGGATCATCTTTTACACATTTTTTATTTACCGCATGATTTCATATCTTTCTTGCATCAACATTGGCTTGTCTATTTGTAGGGATATGAACAACGAAACTTAGTTTCTGTCATCAGCTAGAGGATAGTTTGGTTCAAACTTTTCCTTCAGAAGACATGGGTGGCTGTTGCTGTGGTTCATCAGGAAGATCTGAATCAGAAAGAGCACCAGTTCGAACCTATGTATGTGGAACCTGCTTTGTCTTGCATATGTGCTCTGAATTCGTAGTCTTCTCTTATTCGTATGCCGTAGTGCATTGCTGAACATTTGGGAGGTATCTGCCATCTCTCACCTTTTGCTTCCAAAAGATACAGCACAAGTTCTCTTCAAGCCATTATCCTAAATTATAGTGATACTCTGGTTGTGACCATGCTTCTCACATAATTTTGTTCTGGTTGCTACATGCAGTGCATTCTGTTGTAACGTTGTTGCATACTAGGCATAATCTTTTTTTTTGTCCTTTTTACTTTTTTGAAACAAAGTGTAGGAGCCCTGCTAACTCATCAGTATGGGAAAGGGAGACCCATATTTTTCTTGTCTGTCATTTGCTCATGCTAACCACAACATGAAGCTACAACTTAGTTGTTGTATATTGAAGCTCTGATCAGCAGTTTGAGTTGTTTTACTTATGTGAATCTTCTGGTTGTTCTCACCCTTGATGGTTCCACAATAAATATTCTCTAAATAGTATTGTTTTCGGTTTATGTAATAGCTTATTTGATGGCCATATCCTTTGGCAAGAAAAAAAATCTTGATTTAGTTGTAATTTGAGTGTTAGCTTTGTGTTATTTCACGTTTTTAGTTAATTAACTTCTCTTTGGATTATACAGAACCAACAAAATCGAGAGGAGCGTGAACCATTGTCTTCAGCCTTTAATGGACCATCTCCAACTTCTTCCATAGTTGCAGTTGACACAAATCTTGATACATCCACTCCTGACACTTATCGAGCACCGCCTGCACCTTTGCCTTATGATGTTGGTTTGACAGCTGAAGAAAACCATGGTAAAGTTTGACTACTTCCAGAATGACCATCGATGTATTAACCTCTCGTGGTATCCATAGAAGCTTATGACATCAGATTCATCTGCAGATTTGAAGAAGCCAGATATTAAGAGCAAAACTGATGAGCAGCAGGAATCTTTGAAGGTGGATGAGTACGAGTCATGCAAAAAAGGTGCCTCTGAAAATAAGCTTGATGAGGAGGATGTTTGCCCTATCTGTCTTGAAGGTCTTGTTCCTCTTGACCCTGGACCTTTTTATACTGGCATGATCAGAAATTAGTGCTCTGTATTTGTTGTATACTGCCTTTACTTGCTGGACTGTGAATTTGTGGAACTGAATGCAAATGTTTTGCGCCGCTACTTTCTTGTTATCAGGCTAACAGTTTTTTTGGGTTCTTTTTAATGCTACTTTCTGTTTGGTTGCAATATAGTTCTTTTTAATTCTGCTTTCTTGTTATCAGGCTAACAGTTTTGTTGGGTACTAGTACTCTGTTTAGTTGAAATATAATTATTTTTAATTCTTGAGTTCATATATGCATTCATTTGGATAAGACATGAAGCACAACTTCATTTCTGAAGTGATGGTGGAGGGATGCATTACCTAGAATCTGCTAGTGCTAGTTAAATTATCTGCATCAGGTTCAATTTGTACATATATGGATTGTCTGTTTTTATGATGGCCTTGACAAGTTACAAGTTGACCCGTGCAAGCAAATGATCTATTACCAGTTGAAAAATCTTTGGCATTTTGTTTTCCTTCATTAACACATAATCTAAGTACTCGTGCCATGTTGAATCACAACAGTCCTGTAGTGATCTTTGTCTATCCTTCCAACAGAATATGATGAAGAAAATCCTCGCTCTATAACTAAATGTCAGCATCATTTCCATCTGTGCTGTATACTGGAGTGGATGGAGAGGAGTGACACTTGTCCCGTTTGTGACCAGGTCAGTACTAAAACCGATTTGTTGAAGTTAAAATTCGTTGATACTGTAGCACATGGGCCTTTCCATGTCCCGTACATAGATATGTATCGCTGATGGCATGCCTTTGAAAACATTTTTTTTGGTGGGTTATTCACCCAAGATCCACATTTGGGGTGCTTCTTTTTTAAACAAATTGGAACATCATGTATAAGTAAAGTGTGATGTCCTTTTCTTTTCTGAAAGTTTCAATACTATCTTGCAGATAACTTTGATAGATGAGATGTATGAGTAGCATTGTTGACCGTGGTGGATCCTTTGTTGAAGCCTATTTTGGTGGGGAACTACAGAAACTATTATATTCTTGGTATTGATATAGTCCGTATGATCTGGCGGAAGGTTCCGACGGAATGATTTTTTGGGGAAACAGATAGATGGAAATGAAATGGAATTTGTTGAGGCCATATCTGTCCTGTGCCTTTTATGTCGAGCTTTCACTGCTTATGACGACAAGAGGATTAAGATGTGCTGCTGATTCTTCAGTTCGAAGTTGAACCTGAAATTTTTTCCTCCTTTTTTGTTCTGTTGAAATGATGATGTCGATTTCGTTTCCATTCGGTTAGGGTCTGTATTTATTCATCATAGTAACTTATACAGGTGATAGTGAAAATCGGTTCAGGTTTATGGTTCGTTTGTACAATCACAGGTTGACATGCAAGAGCTGATTCTAGTATATGGTTCGTTTGTACAATCCTTCCAAGCTTAATATCTTTAGTCAGGACAACATTTCAGTTCTGTTCCTTTTTTCTCATGCCGATCTCTCCAAAGTGAAAGCAGCTATATATTCTGGCAGTTATGAATCTCCCTGGCCTTTTATATACGCGTCGTGCTTGAGTTGAGAGTGTATTATGAAGTCGTGGCCTTTGTCGGTTTGTCCACCTTGTTTGTTGGTTCGTTGGCTTAGCATTATGAAGTCGAATGTAGGTATCGCTGACTAGATGATAGATAGAACTATCTGGATGTGGTTGAGGATTATGAATTGATCGCCGTTGTTATTGTTGCGTGAATGCACTTTTATTTGAATACGTCCGGCCGCGAATACGATTGTTCTCAACTGCAAAATCCAGGAACAGGAACATGGCCTGGAAGCGGCTGGGAGTTAACAAGTACCGTAGAAAAATTATATTGCAATACAGTAATGTACAGGTGTACCGGAAATTTGGTTCTCGTTAACATGTCTTTTGTTCTTATGCAAACAAAGGGAAAAAAAAAAGCTACTAGTTGACGATGGAATTTTTCCAAGAAAACGACTTGCCATGTATGGTTGGTAGTACTACCTGATGAGAAGAGAATGTCAACTAGGACAATCCAGTGGTTGCAAGCAATTGCAATCGGCAGCAGAGCAGAGCTTTCGGCTTTTTAATGTTGAGCTCACTGCTGCTTCTGGGAGTGGGTCACTCTTGTTTATACGGTGGTACGTGTGGCAGAAGGAAGTCCTCAACGAAGAAGAGGTCAGTGGAGTGCCTCCGACATCGTTTGCCAGGTCCAGAGCGTCTCTGTCTTACTTGGCCGTCCCTGGACACGGTCGTCGTGTCCGTGCCTTGTCTTGTTGGACAAACTAAACTGGAGTCTGGGATATATAGCAGAGCAGAGTGCAACGCGTGGGCTGATTCCGGCCGGCGAGGTGGAGCAGGATGTCCGGACGCCACCGCCGCGGGAGCCTGTGGTCGGAGCCTGAGCGGATCGCGTGGAGCCCGGCATGGTCGCGGCCGCTGTCCGAAGGCGGAGGAGGCCGTGGCGGCAGGATGAGGTCCCTGTTCAGGTCCATCGGAGTGTGGTTCAGCTCCGTCTCCACGTCGTTGGCTGCATCCACGTCCGGCGCCACCACCTCCAGGAAGAAGGCGCCCTCGGCGGCGGACGACGTGGTCAAGAAGCCGCCTTGTAAGTCCTTGCGATTTGATCATCCATCAAGCGATCGAGCTGCTAGATCTTATAACCTGTCATCTTGCATTCACGAGTAGTTAGTTAATCATTCTATCCATGGATGTATCGCAGTGCCGGGGCCCGTCCGCCCGGGGGCTGTACAGCGGCAGCGGGTACCGGAACCATGGAATGATATACTGCGTGAATGGATCATGGAATGATATCGCCGCGGATGCAGAACCCTCACGTGGACGTTGGGTTCCGGAGCGAGGTGAAGATCATGGCGCGCATCGAGCACCAGAGCCTGGTGCGCTTCTACGGCTACCTCGAGTGCGGCGAGGAGCGCATCGTCGTCGTCGAGCACGTGCCCAACGGCACCCTCCGCGACCACCTAGACCAATATATATTGCCTATTCTTCTTCTTCCATCGATCAGATAGATAATCCAATCACTGGACAGGGAGCGAGGGCCGGTTCTTGGACTTTGGCACGCGTCTTGACATCGACGTGGCGCCTGCACATGTACTCTGACCACCCCATCATCCACCGCGACATCAAGTCCTCCTCACCCACTCGCTCCGCGCCAAGGTCGCCGACTTCGGATTCGCCCGCCTCGGCGCCGGTGGAGACGACGCCACCCACGTGTCGACGCAGGTGAAGGGTTACCTGGACCCGGAGCACCTCAAGACGTGCCAGCTCACGGACCGCAGCGACGTCTACTCCTTCGGCGTCCTGCTCGTGGAGCTCGCCTCCGCGCGCCGCCCCATCGAGACCAAGCGCGAGATGCGGGAGCGACTCACCGCGCGGTGGGCCATGGCCCGGTTCATCAACGGCGCCGCAGCCGACGTGCTCGACCCATACCTCGCGCGCGCTGGAGTCGCTGCTCGAGCTCGCGTTCCGATGCATGGGCCCCGTCAGGAACGACAGGCCGGCCATGAGCGAATGCTGCAGGCCGCTGTGGGCCATCGGGAAGACCTACAGGGACGCCCTCGCCGCCGCCGACGTCGTCCAAATCACGCCGCAGCCATCCCAGCACAAGAGCGCCGACCTCTGGAGGATCTGATCAGATCAACCAATTCCCCTCCTCGATCTCATCGTTTTACTCAAAAATTCTTAACTGCTTGCTGCTAACTGGTTTGGTTTGACATTGCTTTCTTTTCTTTGCTGTAAATATATTCTCATTTCGTTCTCCCATGACTAATCTTCCGTTTAGGACTCCACTTGTTTGGGATCCGGGCATGGTCCGACGACTCAACTAAGCATTTCATTTTCTGGTTAATTAGGCTTATTGTGCTTTCAAAGTTGTTCACCATTACTTGCGTGTAACCACACTAACTTTTACGCTACATGTGATGAATTTTTAATTAATGCATGCTACGCGTCGTATAAATTTAAAGTCTGGTAATCTTATTCAGTGACGGACTTGACCTTCAAACAGTGACTATGTTTCCTCGTATAGCCGATTCATTAGGACGAATTTTGATACCTGGGGGCCAACGTCCCCTTTTTCCCGCAGTAACCCTTTGCCCTGCAATATACTCCCTCCGTCCAACAATATAAATTATAAGACAGATTAGCTGAGATGGCAAAAGTCCTTGTTGTCCCTATTAACACCGAATGCTCATTAACCATTCACAACACCCAAGCCGTCATTAACCATTCACAGCACCTAAGCTGGCCACCCAGCTGCCGTATTAATTTTTCTTTTGCTCCCACCGATACAATTAATCCATTCACAACCTTCAAAACAGAATTTTTTTAATGAGATTTGAATGAAACGGCCGTGGGAATGACTCTCGTTTAATGACAAGGACTCGTTGTAATCTGTGACATTATGGGACCTACTCAGATAGATACTATATTGTTGAACAAATAAAAAAATCTAGATGGACACTATATTGTTGGACGGAGGGAGTAAGTCTCACCGCTTGGTCTCGGTGGATATGAAGGATTAGAGTGGAAGTTGTTTCTAGTAGTAACTGCTTGGGTCGGAGGCAGCGGCTCGCCCCTCCACTGGCGCCTCTTTGCAGCTCCATGCCCTTGCCTTGGTTGCTGTTGTCGTCACCCGGCAAAGGAGGTGCTGGGTGGGTGACGGACTTGACATTCAAAAAAATGGGTATGTTTTGTTAGATAAAAGTGGAAACAAAATACAACTCACAAATTCATAATAAAGAATTTTCTGGTTAATTAGGTTTATTATGCTTTTAAAGTAGTTCAAACAATAAATTTGTTCACCATTATGAGACTGGTAACCTTGACCTTGTTCTGTCAGTTAAGTCGAGACAAAAGCTCCCATATTTATTATGAAAATTTTCGATACCTGGAGGGCCAATGTCCCTTTTGCCCCTATACCAAGTTCCACCACTTGGTCTGTGGATATGAATGATTAAAGTTGAAGTTGTTCGTAGTAGTAACTGTTTGGGGTGACGGCGACGGTGCGGCTCGCCCATCCACTGGCGCAACTTCTGCAGGATCCATTCCCATAAAACATAGAGAAAAGCGCTTAAGAGGTCTGTCGAGGATGGTTCAGCTCGGCCCGCATCTCATGCATGGACTGCATCATCTAGCACCTCCAAGAAGATGATGATTGAGGAGGCGCCGGTAGATGACGTGGTCAAGAAGATGATCAACGACGTTGATGGCCCTTGGTCCGCCTCAAACAATAAAGTTGGAGTATGATATTCTGATTCGATGACGGACTTGACCTTCAAACAATTGTTTCGTTAGAGTATCATCAAGACAAAAAAAAATCGCACATTCATAAAGAATTTTGATGATCCTCGCAAAAAAAATTTGATGATATATACTCGGAGACCAACGCCCCCCTTTGGCCTACACTAAGCTCCATCACTTGCTCGATTCTTCTAAAAATCGAGACATAAAAACTCCCATATTTTCTCCAGATGCTTTTCGGTATTGCTAAGCATCATTCAACGATAATTCAATTTAGTTTCTGCAATCGTTGGCTAATAATGAAAAGAGAAAGTATATACTAATATTTGAGGTAGTGGACCGTGACCCAATTACTTATTGGGTCTTGACGATGGGCCGGCCGCACGTCTTGTGAATTGTGATAGATGGTCCGAAATCATTCTCGCGCCACAGCAATTGCACCTCTTTTTTTGGACAATACGTACGATTCCAAGAAATGAATCAGGTGGATACTGCAGCAAGTTGGAGTCCTATACTATTGGACGGCGCCGCGCGCGAGGAGGAAACACTTCCAAGCGCAAGCTTCCAAGCAAAGACCGGGGGAGCTAGCTAGAAGCGGTCCAATTGCAGGCCAGAGGAGCAGAACGAACGATCCAAACTAAATTAATTACTTAACCATAATATGCAGCAGCAGTTGGTTGAATGCAGAAAAAGAAGTGTTTCAGGCCGGCAGAGTGACGAAAAGAAGCATTAACAAGAGTAACGCACACATCAGAGTACACTAAGCTCCGATACTACAGGTCATGCCAGCTAGGACAACATCACTTTTTATATGCGCGCCACCTCTCGTTTCTTTGTCGTGCTTGACCATATCGCCGACGAACGGTGCATCTGTGTGATGACTACTTGACCAGGACTGGGGGGTGCTACCTAGATAGCAAATCATCATCATCAGGACTAGCTACGAAACCCTTGCAACAAGCTCAAAAGCTCAGCCTGCCAAGCTAGATCAATTTACACAGCTAGCTAGCATGGAGTCGACGAGTGGAGAAAGGAAGGACGAGGGTGGCCGTGAAGGGACACCGTCCAGCGGTGATCAGCTGGCTCAAGACAAGGAGAGCCGCGACGACGACGACGACGAGGAGGAGGAGGAGGAGGAGGAGGAGGAGGAGGAGGAGGAGGAGGAGGAGGAGGAGGAGGAGGAGGAGGAGGAGGAGGAGGAGGAGGAGGAGGAGGAGGAGGAGGAGGAGGAGGAGGAGGAGGAGGAGGAGGAGGAGGAGGAGGAGGAGGAGGAGGAGGAGGAGGAGGAGGAGGAGGAGGAGGAGGAGGAGGAGGAGGAGGAGGAGGAGGAGGAGGAGGAGGAGGAGGAGGAGGAGGAGGAGGAGGAGGAGGAGGAGGAGGAGGAGGAGGAGGAGGAGGAGGAGGAGGAGGAGGAGGAGGAGGAGGAGGAGGAGGAGGAGCAGGGGACAAGGCAGCCGTACAAGTGCACCTTCTGCAGAAGGGGATTCCCGACGGCGCAGGCGCTGGGCGGCCACATGAACTTCCA
>LAPY01000639.1:138140-149778 GCA_000970635.1 Eragrostis tef
CTCGGTCTTGGGGCCACCCGACGAGCCCGACGGCTGCTCCGGCAGGCCCAAATGGCCCGTCCACCAGTTCGCCAGCTTGACGCCTCTGAATTCAGTTAATTAATTCTGCTGATTAGAGCGCATGAAATCAACAAGCAAAACACAGCCGATTCTTCTCGGCTTAATTGCATCTAGACGCACAGAAGACAATCAAGAGATTAAAGGTAGCCATGTGGAAGAAAAAGAAGAGGTCACTGTATGCGTATATCTGAGAGGAGATCTAGACGCACAGATATGAGTTCATAGATATTTGCATATATACCTTGGATGAGAACTGCTGCACTCGATAGTTGTCGAGAGTGATTTGTACGCTCACAGTATCCGGGTCTCTCTTTAGGTTTATCTCTGTCTAGAAAGCTGGCGCTGTGTGGAAGTTGGGTACGTGTTGAGCAGACAGAGCGAGCTTCGAGAGATCAAGAGGAGGAAACAGCAGCTTGGTCTGAACTTTGAGGAAGGAGAAGGGCAAGTGGGTACAAGAAGTAGGAAGACGAGAGAGAGAGAGAAAGAATGAGAGAGAGAGAGAGAGAGACTTTAGGCGCCCCCTTTAAATATGTAATCTAGATAGTCATTTGGCAACGAGTACTCCTCGTTTGGCACCCCATCTCCCTGTTAGCAAGTCCTCCATGGGTTATTTGATTTTTATTTTGACTGGCTACTGGTCCCCGTTTGCCATGTGAATTCAAACAAGACACTATATAGTTTAGGGACTCACAGGCTAGCATTTTACTTCGACGAATTTTCTTTGTCGTAAAGATCACACATATTTAGACTGGTCCCCTATTGAGCTGGTGGTGCGCTGTTTGGTGTACTGATCACAGATGTAAAAAATAGCAACTAAAGTTTTATCTATGCTATCGTGGCTGAGAATTAGTATCCAGATATTCTTTAAAATCCCTAAATGTCGACGGGTAAGAATCTAACACGTCGATGCGTAGCATCATCCTTGTTTGAAATGACCATTTTACCCACACGATCGCTATAGTTTAACAATCTGAAACTTTTTCAATGTCATGTTGCTTCATCGTCCCTTAGAATTGTTGGTGTGTTGTTGGTCCTGAATTAGGAAGGTGATAAGGTTGAATGGACTTAGTTTTGTTGCAGATGGTAATTAGGATGGAAATGTGTACTACTGTCCAGTGAGAGATTAGGGTTTTTGTGTGTCGGAATGTGTGCGGAAGACAGGTTGGGTGGTGCATGTTCTTTTCTCAAAGCTCAGACATCCCCACTAAACAAAACCATCCCTTTGTATTTCATTTCACGTTGCTACCGTACTGCCATCCTCATACTTTCCAGTCCAATAATTGGCACTTGTAAGTGTTCTCCACATGAGTAAATGTGGATCCATAGTTTTGTTTTTGGTTGAGAAAAAGACGTATCCATCTTTAGTGGAGTGCTGTATTTAAATATTTTGGAAAGGAGCAAAACTATATGAAGTACTGTCAAGTGCTTGTCTTTCTGATTTTTTTGTCAATGAAAATTGAAATTGTAATCATCTGATGGAACTAATGTTCGTTTCTTAAAAATGGCAGAATAAAATCCAATTTAATATGTATAGTCTTTCTTTTGCATGTAATTTTCTTACCAATGATATCAATACACAGCTTTGACTTGAACTGAAAATATTCATATGCCTGCTCATATGTGTACGCATGATACTGGAAATCGCCCTACTTGACAAGTTGATTTATATAAGTACTCATGTTTCTATCCGTACTATGAATATATTTCGTTTTGCATGTCACTTGCAAGGTTGTCATCTGACCACAAACAAAAGGACACATACATGCATGCCTGCTCTCTTTCTGCCGGCTAGCTTGCGACGGATCTACTAGTATTACTTAACAAGCAGCATTTTTTACGTTGTTAGCTTTTGTTAACTATACACCAATTGTGGAAATACATACAAAGGCGAATCATGATTTTCTATAAAAGGTCATACTTTTAGTTTCCGAGAAACAGTACGTGATCGGGTCGCGAGCATGGATCCAGTCAACTAGTGTTGTTTTGTAGCTCTGGATAAGCTTGTGATACGAGCTCTTGAATAACAATTCTCTTTATCCATTGGTAATGAATGTGGTTCCCCTCATAGATTCCACTATCATCAGAGGAGCGTCGAAACATTATGGTATGCAGTGTCGCTCGCTGCCGCTGTTGCAGGTTGTAACAGAGTTTGCTCTGATGCGCTTTAATATTTTGTTGTTTGCTTTCTCACTTGGACTGGACTATATGTAAACCTATAGATTAAACCTATAGATTTAATTTTTTGTTGTTCCCATCTCCTGTTGAATATGAATCAGAAGTTATCAAGAGGCAGTCAATTACCTGTCATTTTTGTGCTTATGGACGCCCAAATCACAATTAAAAATGAGACGGGATTTGCGCTAGCTATACGTTGATCCTGCCTAATTGACTTAGTTTTTCCCCAGTCATTCGAATACACAGGCATGATGAGCAGCCACATATTAGGCAGTTAAAGGGACCTAGACTGCTTCAGAGTTCTCTGGCGGAGGATACCTTTGAAAATAATAGATTCTGGGGCTACGAGAGTAGGCGTCTGTTTAACAAATCAAGGCGAAGTATAAAAAAATGTATTCTTTTTATGTTGGATCTCTGTACAATACAAAAGAATGATGTCGCTTGTGACCTGAAGGGTACGTAGTTGATGTGTTAGAGATTAAGAAACTTTCTGACATAAGATTCCCATTCATAGCATCTCCCGTTAGATTAAATAAGCCTTCATAGCCCCCCATTAGCTTGGCAACCTTAACCAGACAAATATATTTTCCAATTCTCATCTTAAATCATGGTCCTTTCATATCAATTTGTTATTTCTAAAAGAAATTTTCTTCATACATTGTTCCTCATAGATCATTGCTGCAGAATTCATAACTAATATTGTGGCTTATCCCTCAAATCTACATCTAGTGAACCTGAAGTATATAGAGAGATGAAACCCCTGTGCAGATACTACCCAACTCTTGTGGCCCATGACAAATATGGCATTGCAAAGTACAACAAAGGTACCAAATAAAGATCCCTCCATGCTCATGCCTTCGCTTTGATCTAAAGAAGAAAGGAACAAAATGAAAGCTAACTGCAACCAATAAATTACACAAACCCCTAAGCGTTTTAATAAAGCATTGCCTTACCCACCAAATATGGCATTGCAAAGTACAACAAAGGTACCAAATAAAGATCCCTCCATGCTCATGCCTTCGCTTTGATCTAAAGAAGAAAGGAACAAAATGAAAGCTAACTGCAACCAATAAATTACACAAACCCCTAAGCATTTTAATAAAGCATTGCCTTACCCACTAATTAAACTAGTGGCACATCTCCCAGAGATGGATAACCTAAGCTTTGACAAACATTGATGGGGTGATGTGCATGACATATCTAACCTAGTCCAACCAAACTAGTATGGTATCAGTACGTAATTTTACACCAAAATAAAAGAAAATGAATAACTAGGACGGACTAGGTCCGGATATATACAGTGAGCGGAGCATTGAACTAAACATGCCCTAAACAAGTACATTTAGCAAGATAGTATAGAAATACGAGCCTTGTCCAGAAATACATGTGATTAGGACCGGGCGGTTCAATTATGTATACTAGTTACAGGTGTCTGGTGCTAGTTCCCGCACGATTAGGGCATCTTCAGTCAATAATTGCGTCCTTGATCATTGCGTTAGTTGCGATCGATTCCTGTGATTAAATCACCCGCTGACCTGAAGTCTTTATCTTTATAAGTATTATTATACCAGTTGCTCAGATCATGATGCAACAACCGCATTAACCTCAGATCTGCGTTTGTTTGCATGAGGCCGAACAACACGTGTCGACCTCACAACTGCCTAAACAGGTCTCTAAACCAAAAAAATAAATCCAGTTACAAAAGCAACCGACTGAGTACGGGGCCTGATACATCTTAGTAAAGGTTGAAACTACTCCTTCTATTATACATAGTCATACATATATATAGTATGAAAAAAAAAGCGAAGTCGAAAAGATTTTTTGTAGTTACAAGAGTAACAGAGCAAAAGATCCATGCAACAGGCTGTAATAGTTATACAATGCATAATTCACTACACTCAGAACAGCATACATCGCTTTTTAAGACATTTGAGTTCAAGGTATATACTTCATCGTAGTAGGTAGGCATTATCAAATCTGCGTAATCTTGAGCACCCACAGCACAAAGGTTCGTCAAGGATATTTCTACCTCGTCAAGTAGTACACAAGAAGAAAAAGCGCAACAAATGATGCTACAAGGGTTCCCATCCTCCGACTTGATTTGGTCTCGAATACCTGAATTATGTTTATTTGGACACAAGTTTCTCAGAAAAATATAAGGGGCAGATAACAAGCATATTATTTGTGTCTCTTGCTCGTAAAGCTTACCATCTTGAATTTGTCCACGGTTCCAGAGAGAAAACCCCTTGATGTATCCATATCATTCCCCTGAATCAGGCATGATGGTAAGGGAGCAGCATAGTACATTGAAATCTTACAATTCAAAGGTTCACAAGATTACTATAAAGTACCATCCGATCTAGCATGCGGTTATGAGTCTCCACCTCTTCATGGATATCACCTGACAGCTGGCAGGTAAAAGAACTTCAGTATTATTAAACCAATAGAATTGTCTGGAGACGTCTCAAAAATGTGGGGGCCATTCCCATAGGTAGGAAACTTAAAATAAGCTCAATGGTCAATGAAGGGTTACCAGAATATTCAGTAATCAGTATACCTCTAGTTCCTAAAGCTGGGCATCTCTAGATTGAGAGTAAACAACAAAATCAGAGAGACAACGCCTACAGTTACATCAAAAATTACAAACCATTCAGTTTGCGGCCTACTTCTAGTAATTTTTTCAAGCTAATGACAAATTGACAATACCATCTTCAACATTTCATCAAATTGCTAGCTTTTAAGCAGAGCTAAGTGCACTCCACACTCAAAAGAAAATTGATCTTATCAGAAGGCCAATCAAACACTCAGATAATATTTATGCTGATATGCCATCACAAGGCCACCAGATGAATCAAGATCTTTCTCGGACAAATTTAAGCGGAGAACTAACATCCAAAATCTGTAGTTGCCCTTTCACATAGAAGTTGCAGTTCTGAGAGGAACAATTTTAAACAATGCAATTTCTTTTATAAAAATGAAACTTATTCTATGATCTTATCTATGCAACATGACTTGAAGGGGTACACCTATGAGATGTGAATTGTAAATGCAACAACATTAATGAACCCAAAACATTAAGAAATTCAATTATTAAGTCGCCCAATACCCGCTTAAGAATGCTGACACGATCCTGCAATCCATCAACAGCTCTATCATTTTCTTGCTCATCTATCTCATGTGAAGAATAGGATGTTGCTCGGATTCCACCCTCCTCAATGCCATCAAAAAGAGAAGTTCTGGTGCTACGGTAGCTGCTAGAAGTAAAGAAAATAAGCCATATGAGAGTTATCATAGCATTGTAGGTGCATACAACGAGGAATAATATGCAAAACAAGCAGAGTTCAGAATATGCCCCATAAAACTTACAAGAAAAAAGGAGCATCCTAGCAGCAGGTTCACAAATGCAAATAAGGGATGTTACAAACATTTCTTTGTTTCCAAGCTCGTAAATTAAATGATTATGACTATATGATACATCTAGGATAGTGTATCAAAGTGATAAAGAAAGCAAAGCCATCTTTATGCATTTTATAAATAAGCTGAATAAATATGTTGAAACAATGCAAGCTATAAATTGCATATCAAATTTCATTGAAAAAAATACTGTTGTACAATAATCAACATCACAATAATCAATATCACAATATACTCTTTGACAGCAGTTAACTCAGTTGTACAATAATCAATATCACAATATACTGTTCAATTCAAGCTGTAGAATATATCTTCTAGACCCATAACATGAAATACATCAAAATATCACTCTCAGACGAAATGCAAAGTGAAGTATAAAACTACTATAAACCAGTCACAGAATGAGACTACAGGGCTATAAGCACTAGTCATAATTCCCTATATTGCAATCTGCAATTGCATTCATATGGCCACAGACTACCTAAGTTAGTGTTCCGGAAACAGATGCTCGGGTGATTAATGGATTTGAGACAGTACCCATAAAAGACAAAAGTTTAAGAAGAAAGGTTGCCTGGTTCCTACAAATTTAACATACAAATCTAACAACAAAGAAAATCAGCATTAAAGTCGCTCCAAAAGGCCCTTTTCTAACCCTGTGAGGTACAACTAAGAGACAGAAACGATTCAACGAAGGTATCATTTGAACTTCATAGTTATTCCTGATAAGACTGACGAAATACTATCTAGTACTGCACACAGTACCGCAACCACTTAAGCATTTGGCAAGAAGTTGTAGGCATAGGCAATAAATACGAGCAAACAGAAATTAAGAAATCAGTACCTCTCAAAATCCACATAACAAATTAACTGGTATGATAGGATTGATGCAAGAATCATGTCAGAACCAACATCTATGTCTAATGAACATGTATTCTTCACCTTCAACCAACTATACAAATAAACTTTCAGATGATAATTTGATGATAATGACAGACAGACAGACAGCACTCCAACAATTTGATGACACTGGAAATGAAAATGCCTATCGAACGCATTGGTGAAATTGATCTCAATCCTAATAAGAGGAGCGACCTATCGCACTCCGTTATACCCTACACTCCAACAGCACTGCACCAGAAGGCAGATGATGGCTCCCGTTAGCCAGCCACATTCGGTGGAATAACAAATCACTAGCACTCATCAACCTAACTCCGAACAGCACCATACACAAACTTAGCTCTTCTAAATCAGGAAAATGAGCAGGAATCTTACCCCCTCGAGTTCATGGCGCTAGTCTCAGTTCAGATCGTCTCCCCTGCCTGCACGAATCAAACATCAAACCGATCAGAAGGTGATTGAGGGAGTAAAAAATCCGAGAAAAATCGGACAGGGAGGAACGATTGCGCAGATCTAAGGAGGAATCGAGTGAGCTTACCTCTCGATTCGCGTCGGATCGGTGCGGATTTGGGGTTCGCGCGGCGTTGCGAGGAGTGGAAGCCAAGGGCAGAATGTGAAGAGGGGGAAGACGCTTTGCTTCGCCGACGTGAGATTGCAAGTATAGCCCTCTAACTGTCACGTGGGCCCGGATTCATGGTCAAAGGCGCGGGGCCGTTTTGCAGTGACAGCAGCTTCTGGAGACGATCAGTGACGTGGCCCGTTTCGATCGGACGGCTGGCGTCAACTCAACGCGACTCTCTCTCTCTCGACGCGGGATTTTTCTCACCAGGAAGCCGCCGCCGCCGCCGCCAGTGACCACCTCGCCGAGCGGATAGCATGGAGTCGCCGGCGACGGTAGCTTCCTCCGCGTTCGAGCCATCCCCGTATATGGAGCATTTCCTGTGCGAGCGGCTGCTGGACGCGAAGCAGCCCATCGCCGAACGCTTCCGGGCGCTCTTCTCCCTCCGCAACCTCCGCGGGGACGCCCCACGCTGCGCCCTCCTTCAAGGTCTCGCCTCTTCCCGCCTCACTTACTCGCAGCTCGTATTTCTTATACTCTTCACAGCTTAATGACCTGTATGGGCGAGCAGTGGTCGTCTTCTCAGCTGCTGTAGAGCTGAAGGCTTTAGCTGACCGCAAAAAAAAAAGGGAAACAAAAAAACTGAAGGCTTCAGCAGCTCATATATCTTAGCGACCGATGCATAGAATGTTTTTCTCCCCAGAGCTTGCCTGAACTAGTCTAGTGGCCGGTATGCAGTAGTTTGCTAAGCTCTTAAATTGCTGATGATAATATTGATTTTAGTACTTCTTCAATGTAGCTCAGAAGTTTGAGTGTCCTTAATCGTCCCAATTCAATGATCCTCGTAGCGTCTACTAGAAACAGACATGAAGTTCTATTAGTTGTTGTGTGCTAGTAGTATCCTTGTCTGAATCACCCTCCAAGGATTCTTGTGATCTAACTGATTAGTTGCTAAGTTTTTGCGGCTTTCCCCTTTCCCACTTAGGTCATGCAGGTGTGTAACTATTAATTTCGGATAACAGTAGGTCATGTTTGAGCTAATGGTGCGCTTGGATTTTCTTTGTGTTAAAATTCTGCTGACGGCAGTAATTTTGTGGATTTCTCCAGGAAACCTGTAGACATTGTCACCTATATTTTGTACGAATTACTGAACACAAGTACCAATACATACATTGTTCAGTGTGTGTATCCCAAATAGTTTTTCTTCTTGATGTTTGTGCACTGTCATATAGTACATGAAATTTCTGGAACTTTTGACTCTACCACTTTTCATTCTTTTTTTTAATACCTTGTTGGGAATTTCTTGTTGGTGGAGTTAAGCTATGAGATCCATAGTGGTTGTGGCAATTACAAACCCATCTTCTAACTCTTAGTGTCTATCAGTACTTTCTTAGCACCAATGAAAAACTGTGCCTAACGAGTAGCGCTTCTACACTGCTCCAAGAGTTACAAAAGACATATAGGTCTGATTTATAACCAACACTATAGCAGTGCTGCTATAGATTTCTGCAACTTAGTTTTTTATGGAAAGTATGGAAACACTGCCCTTACAAGAATATAATGAATTATGAAAACCTGACATTCTTGCTACAATTGTCAGCTGCTAGGGATTCGTCTAACTTGCTTGCCCACGAGGCTGCATTTGCACTTGGACAAATGCAGGATGCTGAGGCTATCCCTGCATTGGAAGCAGTTCTCAAAGATCTTTCTCTACATCCAATTGTCCGCCATGAGGTAGCTACTGAATTTAATGTTAAATGCTGATTTTATTGTAGTCCATTTGAGAAATTCGTATGTTTATTGATAAGGCTGCTGAAGCTCTTGGAGCTATTGGCCTGGAAAAGAGCATTCCCCTGTTGGAAGAGAGTTTAGCCACTGATCCTGCTGTAGAGGTACAAGAAACTTGTGAGTTGGCACTAAGACGGATAGAAGAGCAGAAGAATGCAAGTAGTGCTGAGAGTACAACTATATCACCCTTTCTCTCAGTTGATCCAGCACTGCCTGCAAAACAGGGACTTTCAGTAGATCAACTTAGGTATGTCTTTCAAGGCAGTCTTGCATGTTTTCATTATATTTTACATAGCCTTGATGTTGCCAACGTGGTGGATATTTTTCAGGGATCTTCTCCTCAATGAGCAAGAAAGCATGTATGAACGTTATGCATCTCTTTTTGCACTTAGGAACGATGGTGGAGATGCTGCTGTTTCAGCTATTGTTGCAGCTCTAAGTGTCAAAAGTGCTCTTCTACGCCACGAGGTTTCCTGAAAACTTTAGCTAATCCTCCTTGTGCCCGTTTTCCACGATGATAGATCAGGCAATATTGTTTGCCTCCGTTAGATTCTATATCAATTCTGAATTGATTTTTTTCCCTGCTGTCCATGATTTGTCTCTAGCAATGCAGTTTATCATTTGACAGTTAAGAATGCGAGTTCTTTTGAAGGTGGCAAATCCTATATAACTGTAATTCTCTAAATCAGCATAAGCAATAGATATGGAGATAAGGAGAAATATGAACAAGCTCGCAAATGCGCAATTATGTCTTTTTTAGTCTGTCTCTGATGAGTTGTTACAATGTCAAGTGCCGTCTTGTGTTTAAAGGAAAAAGGTCTCTAGTTCCACATTCTCAGTTTTCTGATTACTATTATCTAGGATCGTTGTGAAGTTTTTTTTTATTTAGGAACTATTAAGCTATTTATGGAAATTTACGGTGTCCTGTTTTCAAAATAAGAAAACGAGTACCAAGAGATAGAGATACGGTTGGTGGTATGGAAGTGTTTCAGATTTCAGAAGGCGCGCTATCTGTTTTAATTAAACTAATAATGTGTCATACTCACTTATTCGCGTTGATCAATTTGATGAACTTATTAAAATAATTTAGTCTTGTTTTATGATTCCATGGCCTATTGTTTCATCCAACATAATCTTTATCTCTTTTTTTATTCTGCAGGTTGCTTATGTGTTAGGCCAACTGCAAAATAAAGCTGCTTCAGATGCACTTTCTAATGTCCTGAAGAATGGCTGTGAGCATCCCATGGTCAGGCATGAAGCTGCTGAAGCCCTTGGATCAATTGCAGGTAACGAAATTGTAACTTGTGGCAGAACACAATTTGCCATCTGCAGTCCATGTATAGGTACTCCGTAGTTCCCTAAAATCATTGTCGTGCTGTGCTATAGATCAAGAAAGCATTGCACTTTTAGAGGAATTTGCGAAGGACCCTGAGCCCATAGTCTCACAAAGTTGTGAAGTAGCTCTCAGTATGCTTGAGTATGAGAGATCGGGAAAGTCCTTCGAGGTACTTGTCTGGATCAACACAAATACTAGTTTGTAAATTACTTACCCACGTGAACTCTAAACAGCGGTCTTTTTTGGTGCAGTTTCTCTTTCTACAGACTCCGCATGTGCAGCAGGAGTCCTGACTTGTCCAACTAGTTAACTGAAGATTGACATCATTTGCCCAAATTCAAGTAAGAAGCAGCTCACGACCTGCGAATGGTTCGGCTAGTGCCGGGGATGAGTTTTTGTTGTGTCCATTTTTAAGTACTGTTGTTGTGGAAAATTGAACTTGAGGAAAAGAATAAGCATTTGATCTCCTTGCAGCCATGAGTTGGCTAGTCTTTTTGGCATGGGCAATGCAAGAGTGCTTCAATAGATAGATGCTTAAAGAGAGGGAATATTAATGTTGTTGCAGCTCCTGTTTAGACGAGGACCGTCTGTTTGTGGAGCTTTTTCCAGATTGTATTCTGTCGATAGTTGCTGACGATACATTGGCACATGAGCAATGGAAATCCTTTCCGTTTCCCCCAAAAAGAAAAAGCTAAGTGATTTTTTATGTTAAGTCTTCCGTTGAAAACCGTCAATTTGCCTGTTGAAACAGCTGCCTCGACCGCTGCAGCGAGCAGCGACGCCACCGTGACTGCCGATGATCCTGATCCGCCCTAACACTAAAATCCGGGAAGCACCGGCAAGCGTCGGCGTTGTACTTAACATTGCAACAATCCCAACGTACGACAAGAGATTAGCACCGCTCTTGCATTACTGTAGTTCATTCTCGCCAGAGATGATCGAGGCTCAGATATACAAGAACACAATTCCTAATCGGCGAAGCGCACGTTCCAATTAAAATGTGTATGTTGGAGCTAAACAAAATTCCAATCAAAATGTGGATTGTCAGTTGTTCCATTTCTCTTGCACATACATGAAAGAACCAACCAAATCTTGTCTCAGAAAACACGATGCGTTGTGCTGCTTTTCCAAGCTAGCTCCGGGGTCAGAGCACACCAGTGGTCTAGCCTTGCTCACTGTATCCAAGAGCAACCCTCCACCGTGGGCTTAGGCTGTATCTATTATCTGGTGGCGCTTGACATGGTCGGCCCATCGGCTTCGACTGTATCTATTGCTATCGATGGATGGCCTGGCCTGTCGCCGCATGCCTGCACCGACCATGTCTTCCGCTTCCGACGACCTCTTCGAAGGCCTGCCGCCGCCTGCCGCCCCCGCCGCCGCACCGGCCGGCGGGGGAGATCGCGCGGCCT
>LAPY01000640.1:3958-20176 GCA_000970635.1 Eragrostis tef
GGCGGTCGGTCAAAGGCGGCTGCCGCTCGGGACTCTTGGGTTGGGCTTGGCTCCTTGGGGTGCAAGACACCGCAGCCACCGAACCCCACTCCCGGGACGGGAAGAAGCGAACGGCGCGCGTCCCGCCCGTCTCGGTGCCGCCGGACCGCGACGGCGGTGGGGGATTATTTTAGTTACCGGGGACGAGAAGGGCCAAACGAGATCCCTCGGTTCTGAAATCTTTCGTGTCAACAACTCAGCAGTTAGCAGAGTCTCAAAAAAAAAACTCAGCAGTTAGCAGGGCTTTTGTTTGCTTTTGTTGAAAGGGAAAAAGGAAGGTGGTTAATTAATCACACAATAGGGCACTTTTTTAGAATAATCACACAATAGGGCACTGGGATTCGTCTCTTGTCTTTCTTTTCTGAGGTCCCGGGCGGGGGAGAGACATCCACCTATTCGGTGAAATCGTGAAAACCTTTTTAAAAAACCTACTTTGAAGTTTTAAAAAATTATAAAACTTGGCATACATGTGGAAGACATGGTCAGAAACATGCACACAAAATTTGAGATCCAAATTCAACTTCTACTAAAAGATA
Organism: Eragrostis tef; assembly: GCA_000970635.1. NCBI lineage: Eukaryota > Viridiplantae > Streptophyta > Magnoliopsida > Poales > Poaceae > Eragrostis > Eragrostis tef. The sequence continues at coordinate 4,534 of LAPY01000640.1, forward strand.
CAAAAATAACAAAACAATTTTGTTATTTTTGTATCTTTTAGTACAAAACGATTTTGGATCTTAAATTTTGTATGCATGTTTCTGACCATGTCCTCTACATATATGCTAAATTTTATAATTTTTCAAAACTTTTAATTAGGTTCTTGAAGAGAGTTTTCACGATTTCATCAATGAATAAGTGGTTTGCACCGAATATTTCACTGCCACGTCTCCGAGTTGCGGCCTACTCGAAATGCAAAGATGTACCGTGTTTCAAAATGCAGAGATGTACCGTGTTTCAAAATTGGTGTTCAAAAACAAAACTAGATTTCCACACATGTCGGTTGCTGCTAAATTGACGGTTGCATTAAAAAAAAGTTCAAGTACAATTCAAATAACTAACCGGTCCTGTAGCAAACTTGAGTCCCAAGGTAAATTTCACAAAATTATATAGAGATTTGTGGTGATGGTGCACAAAACATAAATTAGATACACGTGTCAGTTGCTGCTAAATTGATGTTTGCAATAGAAAAAGGTCCAAACTACTGTAGCAAACTTGAAATATATAGAATTGCTGCTAAATTAAAATATATAACAACTCTGTAGCAAACTTTAGTCCCAAAGTAAATTCCATAAAATTACATATAGAATTGTGTTCATGGTGCTCAAAACCAAAATTAGATACACAATCTAGATTACTTTTTTTTTGTGCTAAAAGGTTCGGCAGCAGATATTGTACTAAGGGGAAAATTTGTTGTGGCGCACTCAAAAAAATTAGTTTTGAGCACAACACCTCGTAAGAGTCAAAATTATGGGAGACACGCTACCAATGAATAAAGACTTTCATTTCACTTGGGAAAATCATGCTACGTCACTCCACGTTGATATATGTCTATGGTCAACACTAAAGAATTCTAAATTAGATAGTTATATACATTTCTTATCCTCTGAATACGTAGAAAAGTCTACGAACTAATGTATTTTTGCAAAGAGCCAGCATATTAACTTGAACATAGAAATAGACATTTTTCCTAAGAAAAAAGAAGTAATTGCTTTTGTTAACTATAATCAATTAAGTATGCCAACTCATTACTTTCAGCCAAACTTGTCACATATTACTTTTTCTATCAAAAAAATGTGGTGGCATTCTAAACTAAAGAACATACGAGTAATAGGGAAAATCATAGTTGATTTCAAGGCAGTCGCAAAAAAAAACAAAAAAAATACGAGGAAAATGAGGAACTCCTGAAATTGTCGTCACTGATATCACAAAGGAACACCTATATTGTATCTACACGCGCAACAAAAGGCATCCTAGTCAACTTCTATGAAATGCATTTTTGGAAAGCAATTTTGTAAAGTAAGGGATGCAAATGGGCGGGAGTACATTGTACTGCCGTGAATTGTCAATGCACAATATCATGCCTCTGGGCATTTTATTTATAACTTTTAGGTTTGAGTCGTCACTCAACTTAATTAACTTTGGACTCTTAAAGGACGAGTCTTTTGAGTCGCCGTATAGGTTTGTTAAGATCCCCAAATTTTCTGTTTAGCCAAACTATACTTTTGAGCAAGAAAAGTAGCGGTAGAGCCGTAGAGGTCCCCTGTGTCGCACCCTGCTTAATTTTTCCTTCTCCATTTTCCCATCACACTTTACGGATTTCATATTTTTAAAGGTGCCATTATTGGGTCTCCAATCTCCATCTTCATCCTGCACTATTCAGCTAGTTGCCCAAAAGCCGGTGCTATTGATGCTTCGTAAAGCCTGAAATCTAGCACCACTAAATTAAATAGACATGTCGATCAACAATAAACTGAAGAATCAGACATAACTTTCTGCTGCATCTCTTCATGCTCAGCATCCGTTGTAACAGTGCGGCCAATAAGCATATGAGTAGCAGCTAGGTCGGTCACTTTATGTCTCGATGGAGAATGCTGATTTTTTTTTCCTGAAAGATGAATGCTAGACATTGATAATCATAAGATAAACAAATGCTGATGCTGCAAACCATCTATACTGGGCCAATATAGCTTTCTCCGAAAATATTAAGTCACGTCAGATCATTCTGAGTACGTGAGGATAGGGCATCAGCAGCAGGATTGCCGTAGTTGGGTTTGCGTAAAATCATAATCAGATTCCTCGTGCAGTACAGATAGAAATGTACAGCAGAAACTCACAAACAGCTCGGCTATATCTTTAACTTCTCCTGCTTGGTCGAAATTAATCATGCCAGGGCACCGCGTCGCTGAAAAGTTGCCGTCGCCATGCCTTTTCTTTTGGACCTGTTATCGCCATGCTTTTATTTCCTTTCTTCTCGATGTCACAGGACTTGATTTGATTACATTATTATTTTTGTAAACAGAAAAGTTAAAAATCAAACCGATAGATATATGTGAACCATACTATTTGATTAGGAACAAGTACGTCGATGAGCACGGCTGATTATATCATTAAACAGAGATGATACTTGAGAAATAACACCCGATCTCTTGCTTGATCCGTTCAACGTCAGCCAGCAACCTAGCTGGGGAATGAATCTCGTTTGCAAAGACGCGATCGCCAGTTCGGACTGCCCTTTGCTCGTATGAGAGTATCTTCTGATGCTCCAGCTTTTCGGCGTGGCATGTGTATTGGTAGTATTGTCGTCTTCAGGGACGTGGCTAATAAATCACTGACGTACCCGGCCAGAGACGTGGTTTGCTAGATCAATGCTAGTACGTAGTACAAACGAGGCAGCAGATCATCAACTGGTTAAGTCTCTTTTGAACGATTCCACCATGAAATGAATCAACTAATTAAATAAATCGAAAGGCACGTGCGCCGTGCGCGCATGAAAGTGCGTCGTTTGTCTACGATTAGTCGAAGCGTTAACGAAAGTTTCCCCGTTCCTTTTTATCCAAAGCGAACCACACGGCCGATCAACGTTGACGACGAGTACCCCTTTGTGGGAGCTGATGCACGTGTACTGCTACCTGGGAACTTGGTCGCCAAGCCACCCACCCACTGCAAACCTGAACAAGGCGAGGATAGATTCGGAGATTTGTTGCGATTGGATTGCTCCATTTGATCAGCGAGATGGCTCGAGTTCAATTCATTGAACCTTCCTTATCGTTGTTTTGCGCCACGCCTGCGGCACGGTGTGCTCGTGCGCCATGGTCCCTGCATCCTTTGTCCGCTGCTTCTTCGCTAGTCTCGGCTAAAATTGTTCGCTCGGTGCTTGTCTGACTCATCGCATTTGGCATGTGATAGCGACGGAGTCGACAGGATTTGGGGTGCCAAGGAAACGGCAAGAAAATTGCAAACCCTCTAATGGCACGACGTGTGTTGTCTCGTCTTGCACCCACGTCTTGTTTGCTCGTCCGCTCCCCAAAAGCGAGTCGATCCGACGACGATCGGACAATGTTCGTCCAGGCAGTTCTGCGTCAAGACGAGTGGGACTTTGCCCTTGTCGCTGCAAGTGTTCAAGAAAACAATCTTATTTGAATTTTTCACGGATGTCCTGTTAGTTTCATGGTTCGGTATTACACACACAAAAAAAAAAAATCTTCACGTAGGTTGCGTGTACGCTCATGTCAATTCCTCATTTTGACACACAGAAAAGGCTTGCAGTAAGAAGGAGAGAAAAATGTTTTTCTTTTAGCAAATGACATGCCAAGTACACAACTTGCATGGTGGGGTGTAAGTAGGTCACACTTCTCACAAAATGCTCAAATAAGTCATACATTATGTTTTTAAGTTGTGCGTTTGGCGCCATCTTTTGCGACCGTAACTCATACACATCGACGCGGCATCCAGGTCAGCTCGACTCTTTGCAACAACAACTCTCATCTTTTAGTGAACGTGAATAAGATGCAAAGACCATCCATGACGGCGATCCGCAATGACAGCCGCGCGTAAACCATGTTTGTAGCCAAGCAGCAGGGGCATCTCATCAAGCGAATATAGCACCCGTCCATGGCTGCTGTTCTGGTTGAAGAGAGTGAACACCTGTCGGTGCGGTGGCCGCCATGCCTACTGAAGTAGGAGTACTGTCTACTGAAACATGTACCACCATGGCATTGATTAATTAGTCCGGCAGGCAAATATACGGCATAAAAAACTGTACGCATGCCCTCACGGTAGGAACGAGAAGAAGCCCCTGCTAGACGTTCGGGTGCCTTACTGGATTGCGCTATCAAGTGAACAGGGTTATCATTGGTAGAGTTACATCATATTGTTTTCTCTCCCCATCATTTTTTCTCCAAGTTGTCTGAAGTTAAAAAAAATTCATGCATTGCAATCCATGCGAATAGAGTGAATTTTGGCTCAGCATGACATCTCGAGATGTCTGATATAAAGGGAAAAGGCGTATGCGCTCCCTGAAATTGAATCTTGTGTGCTGAGCTCGTGTTGTACTCCATCGGCAGTCCATCTAAAGTCACCGAGTCTCTTTGTCCCTCTTGCAATGCTAGTCGCTGGAGTCAGGGTCGGAGCCAAGCACTTTTTCACGGTGTTCTGTGACATCAATGGATTGTAGGTGGCTAATTGATGAGATGACACCATGGTTAAGTGTATGTGACACCATTAAATCCATTTTCCACCTCCACCACTGGCTGGAGCGAAGTCGAAAGCATTCATGGATGCCCTGAGTGGTTGAGATCGATCTCAAGGCACTGATTTCCTGAGTTGTTTTTCCAATTCTTTGGCATTGATCTGTTCTTTAACCTTTTTTCTCGCTGAAATATCTGCTCTCACTTTGTTGAAGAAGGTAAAAGAGGCAGACGGCGACCGGCAATAATGAACCCGTAGTCGTCCACTCGTTGCTGCAAGAAACGACTTGGCTTGCCCTGTCTTCATTTTTCTTCTCCCAACTAAAGCAGAGCAAACAGAGACGACACTTTGCCACTTTAGTTACAGCGTCGGGTGGCGGTGGCTGCTTATCGCGGGGCGTAGATCAGTGAACTTTTGTCCCGCGTCACGCGCGTGCTCGGCGAAACCGTGCGCCCGGGGCGGCGGAGTCAAGAAGGCGGGGGGTCCGGCGTGGAATTGCGAACGGCGCCGCGCGCGAATTCGTCGCCGGCGCAGCGGCCGAATCGGTGCGACGGGGAAATGCCGGGACGGGCCAGTTTGGACCATAGGCCGTGCTTCTCTCTGTTGATGATACTTTTGTCTCCGCTGGGCTGGACTGGTGCCAGCGTTTGGGCTAGAACAAAGGAAATGTGTTCGGTGATTTTGGGTTGGTGAGCTCGCGAATGTCGTTTCCTAGCTGGGCTACAATTGCTGAATTTGTGGTGCCGTGTTATTGAGTGCCCACCCCGATCCTGAATGGGCTGCCGCTTCGGAATGTGTGGTACGTGGCGTGGCTAGCCTGCTGTGTTCTATGTCTGGATATAATAGGGTTTAGGATAAGTGATCAGTCTCGGGATTCTAAAAAAAAGCGATCAGTCTCGGAGTCGGGACTAGTCAATTACCGGCGACGAACTTCACCGTACTGCTATGGAAGAACGCAGAATTCTCAAAACTGTATCTTCCCGCCTCTGAAATGGAAACGAGACAAGTTTTTTTTTTTTCTGTGGAAACGCCGCAAACGGGACCACAGCTGCCCGCATTATGGACAATAGAAACGGTTCATCAAGAACGTTCGAGAGCACAGAAAGAAAAGTAAAGTGATGAAGAAAAAAGAAGTTGGGCAGAGGAGTACGAATTACCCATTTTCGAAAAAAAAAGAGGAGTACAAATTACGAAAGCGATTACCCACAAAGCACGAGCGGAGGAGGGTATTTCCGTCCATTTCCAATTCCCCGTTCGACGCGCCGACCCGAGTCCCCCGACACAGCTGGCCGTGGCACACGGACACGGCGAACGGTCGTGTGGCGGACGGTGACGGCGACGTTGACGCTTCCTCTGCCCCTTACCCCATCCGACGGCGCATGATCCCCACACACGCCCATCCGACGGCTCAGTCGCCGTGGCGTCGTAGTAGACGACGAGGGCGGGGCGGGGCCCCGGGATGAAAGCGAGAGCAGTAGCGGTCGGACACTCTCATCACCAGCTAGTGCGCACCTCAGCGGGAGGGATGCGTGCTGGGTAAGGCGGAGGAGGCGTTGCGGTGCGGTGCGGCATTGGCGGCGGGCGCGGGCCGGCGATGGCGGCGAACACGGGGATGGTGGCCGGCTCCCGCGACGGGGTGGTCACGATCCGCCGCGACGGCGACGGTCCGGCGGTGCGCCCCCCCTGCTCGCTAACTTCTTTTCCCCCTTCTCTTGTGTCCGTCTGGTTTCGATTCGTGCGAGGGGGAGCCCTGGCGGCCCGTTGATCTGTCCGGGCGGACGTGCGTCGCCGGGCGAATAGGCGTGGCCCCGCGCCGGATTTGCTGGTCGTGCGTTTGGGGATGTCTAGGTTTATCGCGTTCGCGTGGAGGGGTTTAGCTGCGCGGTACTGGTGGTCGGTGGAGGATTGACGAGCCGGTGCGTTGCAGTGCGCGTCTCGCCCCCGGTGCAGGGCGGCGTCGTGCAACAGCAAATGCAGGGAAGGGGATTGAGCTGAAACGGACTGTCGGAGGGTGCTGGAGTTTCATAATTCCTCCACAGTCCAAAACCCACAAAATTTACTTCCATTAAGCTATTGAGCTCCTGATGTCTGTCTCATGCCTATGGTTTCGCTTGTGTATCCCAGTTCTCCCAGCTCTTGCCGATTCGATTTGTTTCCACTCTGCACGGATAATTTGTTGTAGCTTGCTGACTTTCTGGGGTTATTTTAGGAGAATGTTTGTTTTGATTTATCGTTGCTACTGACATTCATCTCCATCTGTATTTCTGATGCAGGCTAAGCAGTTGAAGAACATGAATGAACAGATATGTCAAATCTGCGGCGACACTGTCGGGCTCTCAGCTACTGGCGATGTATTTGTCGCATGCAATGAGTGTGCATTCCCAGTTTGTCGGCCGTGCTACGATTACGAGCGCAAGGAGGGGAACCAGTGCTGCCCTCAGTGCAAGACTAGATACAAGAGGCACAAAGGTCATCTTTCTGTGGAACATACCACACTTATTATTTTGTGGCTTATATCAAAATCTCAATTAACTTGCTGAGTTTGTTAATTTGTATCGCATATTCATCTGTTTTAATTTTTCTTGTGGATAACAAATGATGTTTCTCATCACACTGCATTGCATACCTCAAATTCAGGGAGCCCCCGAGTTCCAGGAGATGAGGAGGAGGATGGTGTTGATGATTTGGATAACGAATTTAACTATGCGCAAGGCAATGGCAAAGGTCCTCAGTGGCAGCTGCAGGGACAAGGAGAAGATGCTGATCTCTCTTCATCGTCTCGACATGAACCACATCATAGGATTCCACGTCTAACAAGTGGGCATCAGGTATAACAATATATGGCCGCTATACGATGGTAGTCTCGTGCTTTTGATCCCAACTGTTCAAGATTGTTCTCCTTTGTGCTAGCATGCTTTAGCCTTTTAGCATGAAGCTTGAATGGAGCCAATTGAGTCATTAGCTCAAGGGTAGTGCAGTAAAGTATTGTTGGTTGTTACCTGCTATAAGCGTTCCAAATGCAGGTCATCTAGACATGCACATAATTGCACGCACATGTAATAGTTGCCCTTACATGTTAACAGAAATCAACAGTTTAGATGAACTTGCCATACCTCTTGCCAAACCTTAATTGTTCACCACACCTTAGGCACCGCAAAATTTGATAAAAATTTTAGTCTATGGCATGTGAGCTCAATAACTAAAAATATCATGGCACGCCAAAACTGTGGCAGCAGACGAAACATCTGTCACAGAAAGTGTGGCAACCTATGTCCGTGGACCTAACACGCCCTAATACTGGCAACTGGTTTTGAAACCTATATTTATTTTGGAAACTGTTACTGTACTCTCCTACTTATAGTACATTTTCACAATAATTTTAATCAGCTTTCATGGTACTGAACTTTTATGGTGCTTTAAGAATGTCTTGCTTTGTTTTGGACTGAAATGTTGACACTTGTCTTCAGATTTCTGGAGATATTCCTGATGCTTCTCCTGACCGTCATTCTATCCGCAGCCCAACACCAAGCTATGTCGATCCAAGTGTTCCAGGTATGTTTTCATGTTATATACAGTTGTCTTGATATCAGTTCGTCTGCGGATTCTTTGGAATTTATTCATTTGTTGTTCTGATAACAGTACCTGTGAGAATTGTGGACCCTTCGAAGGACTTGAATTCTTACGGGGTTGGAAGTGTTGACTGGAAAGAAAGAGTGGAGAGCTGGAGAGTTAAACAAGAGAAAAATATGATACAGGTTAACAGATATTCAGCAGAGGGGAGAGGGGATATCGAAGGGACTGGCTCAAATGGTGAAGATCTGCAAATGTATGTTGCTTGTTCTGACCTCATTTGCTTCTGCTCTGCTTTTTCTTGTTGTACATAAGCTTGTTATCCTATAGTAAATACTCACATTGAATCTGGGATCTCATTTTACATTTTAAGTTCCACATGCTGAATACAGCAAGCCACATATTTAGTTTGGTTTGGGGATTTTCTTGGTACATGCCAAATCTTGTGTTTATCAAGGACTTGTTAGGCCTATTTATCTTTATCTGTGTGCTGACTAGAATGTAGGATATTCTAGCAACGTTTATTTGCAAAAAGTAGCCACTAATATGTGTGTCCTCTTTAAGCTGATTTTGCTGTTGGGTTGCTCATATTTTCTTGTCATCTGCAGGGCTGATGATGCACGGCTACCTCTAAGCCGTATAGTGCCTATATCTGCTAGCCAGCTTAATCTTTATCGAGTGGTGATCGTTCTCCGGCTTATCATCCTTTGCTTCTTCTTCCAGTATCGTATAACGCATCCAGTGCGTGATGCTTATGGATTATGGCTTGTATCTGTTATTTGTGAGGTCTGGTTTGCCTTGTCTTGGCTTCTAGATCAGTTCCCAAAATGGTATCCGATCAACCGTGAAACTTACCTTGACAGGCTTGCATTGAGGCAAGTTTCCCTTCTTGATATTTTTCTACAAGATGTTGGCAGTGCATCAATTGTTATGTTTAGGACTTCTTATAATTACATACTAAGATTTCTCACTCAACGTTGCAGGTATGATAGGGAAGGTGAACCATCACAGTTGGCTCCAATTGATGTTTTTGTCAGTACGGTGGACCCACTTAAGGAGCCACCTCTAATTACTGCGAATACTGTCTTGTCCATTCTTTCAGTGGACTACCCTGTTGACAAAGTATCATGCTATGTTTCTGATGACGGTTCGGCTATGTTGACCTTTGAAGCTCTATCAGAAACTGCTGAGTTCGCTAGGAAATGGGTTCCTTTTTGCAAGAAACACAACATTGAACCTAGGGCTCCAGAGTTTTACTTTGCTCAAAAGATAGACTACCTAAAGGACAAAATCCAACCTTCTTTTGTGAAGGAAAGACGGGCTATGAAGGTAATATAAGGAATCAAATAGTTAGATTATTGAATGTACAGAACTTTGTTTGAAGATTTTGATCCCTTGTGATGTTTTCTGATAGAGGGAGTATGAAGAATTCAAAGTTCGGATCAATGCCCTTGTAGCAAAAGCACAAAAAGTACCTGAAGAAGGCTGGACCATGGCTGATGGCACTGCTTGGCCTGGCAATAACCCAAGAGATCATCCGGGAATGATCCAGGTATGCTTTTGAACTTCAAACAGTCACTACGTGCACAAGTTCAGTTCACTATAAATCTTATCCTTATGTGATGCTCTTCTTTTTGAGCTCAGGTATTCTTGGGACACAGTGGTGGGCTTGATACTGAAGGAAATGAGTTGCCACGGCTTGTTTATGTTTCTCGTGAAAAGAGACCTGGCTTCCAGCATCACAAGAAGGCTGGTGCCATGAATGCTTTGGTATATTTTCACAATAGCTACCTTATTTATGCATGCCAGTTCGGTTTGCCCATATCTTTATGTTCTAAATTTTTATTCATCAACAGATTCGCGTATCTGCAGTCCTGACAAATGGTGCCTATCTCCTTAATGTGGATTGTGATCACTACTTCAATAGCAGCAAGGCTCTTAGAGAAGCTATGTGCTTTATGATGGATCCAGCACTAGGAAGGAAAACTTGCTATGTCCAGTTTCCACAAAGATTTGATGGTATAGATTTGCATGATCGATATGCAAACCGGAATATTGTCTTCTTTGATGTGAGTATATCATTAAGTTTGTTTACCATATTTGCAAATATTTCGTGCTTCTTACATGCTTTTTTCCCTGTACAGATTAACATGAAGGGTTTAGATGGTATACAAGGTCCTATGTATGTGGGAACAGGATGCTGTTTCAATAGGCAGGCCTTGTACGGCTATGATCCTGAGTTGACTGAAGCTGATTTGGAGCCTAACATTATTTTTAAAAGTTGCTGTGGTGGCAGAAAGAAAAAGGATAAGAGCTATATTGATACCAAAAACCGCGCTATGAAGAGAACAGAATCTTCTGCCCCAATATTCAACATGGAAGATATAGAAGAGGGCTTTGAAGGTCCGCACTTGTTGATATGCCTTAAGTTTTGCTTTATTTTCCTGGAAGTTCACTCATATGATGCAAACACAATTCTGGTAACTTCTTGTCATGTTTGTTAATGAATTGTGGAATCTGAACAGGGTATGAAGATGAAAGATCTCTGCTTATGTCCCAGAAGAGCTTGGAGAAACGCTTTGGTCAATCTCCAATTTTTATTGCATCCACCTTCATGACTCAGGGCGGCATACCACCTTCAACGAACCCAGCTTCTCTGCTGAAGGAAGCCATTCATGTCATCAGTTGTGGATATGAGGACAAGACAGAATGGGGGAAAGAGGTCAATTTCTCTATGGCACTTTAATTAGACTAATTCTTTGTTTTTCCAATTTTATTTCATTAATGAGTTTTTTCCTTTCATCTTGAATGCTTTCAGATTGGATGGATATATGGTTCTGTTACTGAGGATATCTTAACTGGATTCAAAATGCATGCAAGAGGTTGGATATCCATTTACTGCATGCCACTTCGGCCTTGCTTCAAGGGTTCTGCTCCAATTAACCTTTCTGATCGTCTCAACCAAGTGCTACGGTGGGCTCTTGGCTCAGTTGAAATTCTTCTTAGCAGACACTGTCCTATCTGGTATGGTTACAACGGAAGGCTGAAGCTTCTGGAGAGACTGGCCTATATCAACACCATTGTTTATCCTATTACATCCATTCCACTGATAGCCTACTGTGTGCTTCCTGCTATCTGTCTACTCACCAACAAATTTATTATTCCCGAGGTAGGTCACCTGTAGTCCTTTAAAGTTTAAACCCCTTTATACCACTGTGTTCCAAACTCCCAAAACTTTGCAGCTATCTGCTTTTCCTCTCTGGGAATTGTGGTTCTGGTCATATGGTAGATGCACAAGTTGTTTTACTTTATGTTCTTATTTACTGTTTTCTTTCTTGGGGTTTGAGAGTTGTAGGGAAGAGTTCAGCGCCCATCTTGTGTTATTCATGGGTTGAAGCTGTTGTTTTCTTACATTGTGCACATAAGAATAATGAGCCTCTATGGTAACACACTACTAGATTTATAAGACGACTATTCCAACATATAATCAATAAATGCTACTCCCTCCGTTTTTAAACTGTTATCGCTATTGACTTTTTTATTTTCGTTTGACCATTCGTCTTATTCAAAATATTTGTTCGAATATGCAAAATTATATGTTATGTTCAAACTTACTATGGAGATGAAACAAATCATATCAAAATATATGATATTTTTCAAACTTTTTTGAATAAGACGAATGGTCAAACATAGCAAAAACTCTATGGTAACACAGTATTATATTTTCTATTGCTATTTTCCTGTCTAGGCCTGTTGTGAATATTCATGTATTGATGAAATCATTAAAACAAAGAAATTTTCATGCGGCAACTATGTTCAGATACGCTGTTCCTAATAGATAACACCTATCTCTATTCTATTTTGCAGATTAGCAATTATGCTGGGATATTCTTCATTCTGCTTTTTGCATCCATCTTTGCCACTGGTATTTTGGAGCTTCGGTGGAGTGGTGTTGGCATTGAGGACTGGTGGAGAAATGAGCAGTTCTGGGTCATTGGTGGCACCTCTGCACATCTCTTTGCTGTGTTCCAAGGTCTACTGAAAGTGCTGGCCGGGATTGACACAAACTTCACTGTTACATCAAAGGCAAACGACGAGGACGGTGATTTTGCTGAGTTATACGTGTTCAAGTGGACAAGTCTTCTTATTCCCCCAACAACCGTGCTTGTGATTAACCTGGTGGGCATAGTGGCAGGAGTATCATACGCTATTAACAGTGGCTACCAGTCCTGGGGTCCGCTTTTCGGGAAGCTCTTCTTCGCAATCTGGGTGATCCTCCATCTTTACCCTTTCCTAAAGGGTCTCATGGGGAAACAGAACCGCACACCGACCATTGTCATTGTTTGGTCCATCCTCCTCGCGTCCATCTTCTCATTGCTGTGGGTGAAGATCGATCCTTTCATATCACCTACCCAGAGAGCTGTTTCCCAGGGGCAGTGCGGTGTAAACTGCTGATGTGATCTGCTTGCTAAACTGTAACCTGGCACGGATCCAGTCAAAGTCTACCCCTTCATTGTATATACCAGAGGAGTTCAGGTGAGATTTGTGGTGGATGGAGAAGATGTGTCGTCTGTAGTTATGCTTCTGGTCGTTAGCGTCTTCGGTGACTCTGCTGCTGCATGTGTCTGCCACTCTGCCTAATAATTGTCAACTTATGTCGTGATACTTGTCTATTACTACTAAGCTGTAGCTACTTTTGCCTGAGACTTGTCACCTGTGGACTTTTGCTGATGTTATTGATGTAGTAGGAACTTCTATTTAGCCTCTGAAACGCTTGGTTGAGATTTGAGAAACACTGTAACTGCCTGGGCGTATTATCAATGTTGTAAGCGTCATGTTTCCTGGAGTCACGCGAGATTGAACTCGGTACAGTGCCAGTTTTGATTCTTGCTGCTGCATCCTGGGGAATAAAATTCGCTGAGGACCGTCCGCAAACGCCCACATTGCGGGCCTGCCCCAGGTGAACAAACGACGCGTGAACGCATCCAAGCAACGACGGCTTCCCATCCACACAGACGTCCCGGAAGGCTCGGCTCGATCTCGCATTAGCTCGATCCACCACTGCTGTCGAGTGTCGACTGCTGCGCGAGCTCCTCCTCCGTCGAGGCGGGAGCACCAAATTAAGAACGACGATAGCGCCGGTGGTGGATGTACGGATGTGGATCTTTGCCTCTACCACGTGCTGCACGGGGCGGAGCCATCTGGAGTCAGCTGGGGGCTCGTCCTAGGTGGAGATGGCGGCAGCCGCGGCACAGGGCAAGGCCGTGCTCTCCGGCGGCCACTTCGTTGGCCTCGGCAAGCATGCGCACCGGCATCAGCGGTACCGCTTCATGTCGCTGTTACTCCACTGAACAGCGGAGGCCGCGACGCTGGTGCTGGCCACTACACGGGCAAGCCGACGGCGGCGCGCACCGGCACCAAGCATGTCTGCAACATGGCGTGCGGCTCTCCCTAACTGCTGCGTGGCAGCGTGGGGTCGACGAGAGACGATGACGATGAGCTGATGATTGGACCAAGCCGAGAGTGCCTAACTACTACAGTCGCGACGTGCGGAAGGCGGAGCCATGTGTCGATGGAAGCCGATGGAGTAGATGCCTCCACGCAGTCCGCGCGTCGACCATCCAGGCAGGTCCGCACTGTGCGCGATTACGGACGGTCCGCACCAAATTTTATTCCCATCCTGGAATAGTAATGTATACAGCACACACTACTTTTTGTTGGGTATGATCAGTGCTTCCCAATGAGCTCAGGTCAGGTGGAGAGACACGTTAGGCAAACAGGTGCCTGGGCCTCTTCGTTGTGAACCACTGAATTTCTGCTTCCGAGGGCCACTGGAGAAGCACTGATCACTGAAGGCGCAGTTCAATTCAGGCTTCAGCAGTGCCCTGCCCCAGAGTCAGATGTCGCCGCATTTCTGCACTCCCCTGACCCTTACACATGCGATGCTGCCCGGCCCGGCAGGGTGCCCAGCGCGCGCAGCGCTGCCTCATGGCGCGCGCTCGTGAATCCACACCTCTGCCATCCGTTCGTTCGAGGCGCCGTTCACATGCCAAGCAGTGCGCGCGCGCGGCAACCGCGCACGGTTCACGTGCTCGATCGATCTCGGATCAAGGCGCCGAGGCTGTGAGCTCCGTCCGCTCTTCTCGCCCCTCCACTTGTCCCTAGAGCCATGTCGTCTCGTCTCACGGATCACTTGTCCCTTCCTCTTTGGACCATCCCCACTCGCCTTTGTGCCGTGTACGGACCGTCCCCGGCCGTAAGCGCAAAGCAGACATCATATGTGCAGGTGAATAAAGCTCAACAAAATAACCTACTAACTGGGTTGGTGCCACAATATATAGAACATGGAGTGGTGGCTCTTCAATATGCAGATGACACGATCATCTGCCTTGAAGAGTCACATGAAAATGCTATTAATATGAAATTGTTACTCTACATGTATGAAGCTATGTCAGGTCTCAAAATAAACTTTCAGAAAAGTGAGTTACTTATGATTCAAAATGATGATCATAAAGCAAAAGAGTATGCTGATATGTTTAACTGTGCCACTGGCCATGGGCCAATAAAATATCTTGGTGTGCCTGTGTCACACTCAAGACTGCATGTAATTGACTGGGCATTGATAGAAGAAAAACTGGCGAAAAGACTTGACTGTTGGCAAGGAGGATCACTATCTAGTGGGGGGAGGAAAACACTAATAGACTCTTGCCTAACCAGCATACCAATATATCATATGTCAATGTACCTTCTACCCAAAACGACTATCAAAAGAATGGACGTGATAAGGAAGAGATTCTTCTGGCAAGGTGGTGGTAAAAAGAGAAAATACCATCTAGTCAAATGGAAAATAGTATGCAAGCCGAAAAAGAAAGGCGGCCTTGGCATCAAAGATCTGAGGAAAATGAACATCAGCCTACTATGTAAGTGGTGGTGGAAAATTGATCAAGGATCCGGTATGTGGCAAAAAATTATATGGAAAAAATATGTGAAACAATTGCTTAGCTCAGGTTAAACATAAACAGAATGACTCACCTGTCTGAGCTGATCTTTTGAAAGTAAAAGAAATTTACGATAAAGAGAGGGTTTGGATCTTGGGAAATGGGGAAAAAATTGACTTCTGGAATGATAAATGGTGTGGCAATTTTTCCCTTAGAGAAAAATGGCCTGACCTGTATCAGGTGTGCTATCAGAAATCAGGTTCAGTGGCCGTGTTTGCCAATAGGAACTGGAACCTGACGTTCAGTAGATGGTTAGATGAAAATTTACAAAACCAGTTGAGGGAGGTAAGGGATACCCTGTTTACAGCATACCTTTCTGATGCTGTAGATAAACCAAAATGGAGCGGGAAGGCTCAGGCAAGTTCACCGTGAAATCAGTATATGAAAAACTTTGTGTGAGTGAGCTAGAACCCAGATTTGATATAATCTGGAAGGCCAAGCTACCTTTAAAAATAAAAATCTTTATGTGGCAAATGTATCATGGAGCTACTCTGACCAAAGACAATATGACAACGACAAACTGGCATGGGGACACAAAATGTCCTTTTTGTGATAAGGAGGAGAT
>LAPY01000640.1:60821-72760 GCA_000970635.1 Eragrostis tef
AGCGGCCGCGGCTTGGACAGCTGGGTCGATGCGGCGGGGATGACGAGCTGCAGGGAGGAGAGGACGGCGACGGCCAGCACGGCGAGGCATCGGAGTGGTGGTACGGCGCCGGAGGCCATGGCTGGATCGACGGGGTGGCTGTTGACTGGCGACTGGCGACAGGGGGAGGAGAGGACAAGTGGAGAGGTGGTGGTTGGTCAGTCGCCTGCGTTTGGGTTGGAAGGCAGCTCAAGGTTTATTTGCTTTCAGAACTGGCACAGAGCAGGGAGCGATGATTTGTTTACGCCTTCCCTATCACCTGGGCTTGATCTGATCTGTGGAGATTGAGAACTTGTTAGAAGGAGTCTGGATGACAGTGGGCCTAACCGTCCGTGTCAACATGAACAGCTGTACTACGATGCCTCTGGCCATGTCAAACGAAGCAGTGGCCACTGGCCACCCATGATCCACGAGTCGAGTTGGAGCGTCCCTTTCTCCGTCGAGCAGGACGATCGCAGATGGGTGTCCACGTGACTCACGCGGAAGAAATAGTTAGGGAAAAGTTAAAAGATAAAAATAAACGAAACCCAGCAAAAAAAATACCCAGAGAAAAAATTGGGGCATTCCGGGAATTGAACTCGGGACCTCTCGCACCCTAAGCGAGAATCATACCACTAGACCAAATGCCCGCTGTTGAATTGTCACGTAATTTTTAATATAAGTATACTTAATAGAACAGGCATCTTTGGTTCAAAGGTTTGTTTATCAACACATGCACACGGTAAAGTGTTGATGATAACACAAGATGCATACATGTCCGTTTTCAGGTTACAGAATACGGACAGTAACATATCGTCCACACTACACAATGCTTGCTTTATGAAACCTTCAGAAACAGGAGAAAGTGACAAGCAACAATACACGTCTTCTCCCGACTTATTACAAGCAGTACCGGGCCAGCACCATTCGCTACCCCCTGCATGTTTCCATCACACGAAACAGTTCAGCCGCTCAACTCCTCCGTTTTAATTGCTTCCTGATCTCGCCCTGCCCGCCGGTCTTCACCCTGATGCCGCTCATCTTGACCATGGCCCGGGGGAACTCGAACCCGAACCGGAACCCGAGCAGGCCCCGGATGCTGCCCGCGTACTTCTGCACGATGTCGCGCGTGGCCGCGTCGCCCCACAGCCGCTGGTCCGACTCCAGCACGGCGTTGCCGTCGCGCACGTTCTTGAAGAAGCTCACGTCGAAGACGCCCGGGGTGTCCTTGTCCAAGGCCACCTCCTTCTCCGGGGTCGCCGCCCGTGGGCGGGCACAGCGCCTGCAGCTGCCGCAGGAACGCCGGGCTGAGGGTCGGGTCCGCGTTGCCCGTCGCCGTGAAGTTGAACAGACGGTAGCTGAAGAACTGGCACTCCGCACGCCCGATCGTGTGGGCGCCTGAAAAAGAAAAAAATGCATGCAGGCCGTCAGTTATAGAATCGATCATGTCTTGCTAATTAAAATGCATACTTTATACCAGTCAGGATGGTTTTTTTGTACCATCTAAAGTTACGAGATCTTTATCTGTCAGGCCCTTGGCGGCAAACTTCTGCCTCTGAACAGACACAGGTTCGTCAGGGCCTGGCAAGGCAACGACATCAGAAGCTGATGAAACTCTTCCATCTCTTTGACCCAGCGGCACGGGCCAGCTTGGCCCTAAGGTCTTGATTAAAATTCGACAATGACAAATAAGCAAATCAGTGTCACAATGTTACGCATGATATGAGCTAAAATATTTTTATGATGGACTCACCAGATCAACGGCGTCACGTGCTGCGAGAGCCAGTATATCAGCGCACGACACCACCCCAGGGCACTTGGCTTCCAACCGGGACTCGGCGTCCACTATCACCTCGAATCCTCTGAGCCCGGTATTCTGTGGTGCAGTCATTTCAGAAGATGGGCCAGTGATCAAAATTGATCCATCACACCCCTACGCCATACGACGAAACAATTGTCAGGCATAATCAAAGCAACATGATCACTGAAATTAACCCAGAAGTAAATGTAATGGTGGCAGAGAGAGGATAGAAGGAGCTATAATATTCAGTCGCTTCTGCGTATGAATGTCAGTTCAAAGGAGCTATAACTTACTTCTTCCCTGCCACAAATATTTGAAAGGCGAGCACTGAACCTAAATGCAAATTTTTTGCTTGGCTTGTCATGCATGACCGGGTTCTCACTGCAGATAACATGATGAAGCGCAATTGGCCTTGCAATGAGACATGCTCTTTATGTAATGATGAACAAGAAACGACGGCACATATTCTCACGCAATGCACATATACTAAGACAGTGTGGTACAGCCGCTCGATTTCGGTTATCTAATCATGAAACGCTGGCTCAATTCACGATTTACCCTCCTTCTTAATAGCGAGTAGTCAACTACTCCTCTTCCCAATGACCTTTAAAATTTGCCTTTCTTAAAGTTGGCTGATTCAATATGTACCCTTTATCTATTTTTATGCCGATTCTGCCCCTCCCCTCTTCTTCTTCCTCTCGCCGGCGGCCACCGCGCACCATGGCCGCCGCCACAACCTCGACGTCATCCCCTTCACTCGCCGACGCGCCGCGGGGGAGTGGGAGGGCTACGGCTCGTTCTCCGGCGGCGGGCAGGAATGAGCGCAGGGCTCACGTGTCCTTGATGCAGTAGTCGAGCTGCTTCCGAATGGCCTTGGCGAAGGAGGATGTGAGCATCTTGAGTCGTTCGTTCATGACTCCGGCGACGATGGGGCTCCCGGCGATGGCCTGGGTTCCCTTGTCCCCCGTCCCACCGGTGTCGTCATCGTAGTCGTTGCGCGCGGCGGCGGCGAGGAGGAGCAGGTGCACCGCCACCCGTGCCATGGTGGACGGTCGATCGGAGGCGGGGAACGGCGGAGCTAAGGCGGAGCAAACGGGAGAAGAAGATGGGGAGGCGGGAAGAAAGACATCGGCGGAGGACGACTCGACCTCGCCGGGGATCTTGACGGCTTGGAGGGCGCCGGGGATCTTGACGGCGTGGAGGGTGTCGAGGGTCTCCGGCCTGGAGCAGTGGGCAAGCGGCAATGGAGAACTTTTTGGCGGCAGCGCTCTCCACGACCTAGTCGCTGCTGGGCGAGACGAGTGAGGGGTCGCGGCTGCTGCCGGGAGGCGCGTCGGCGAGTGAAGGGGATGGCGTCGAGGTCGCGGCGGCGCCCATGGCGCGGTGGCCGCCGGTGAGAGGGAGAAGAGGAATCAATCAACTCCAAGAAAGACAAATTTTGAAAGTCAGAGGGATAATTGGCTACTAGCTATTAGTAAGGAGGGCAAATGCTAAATTGGCGCATGAAACGCTTAGTCATGGGAGACCAGTTGAATGAGTCATTTCTCTGCTCAAAGATGGTTCGAACAAAGTGAAGAAGAAAAAAATGGGGATTCTTTTCACATTCTGGTGGCACATGTGGAAAGAGAGAAACAGAAGGATTTTTGATAAAAAGAACAACCGGCAACCAAGATTGCAGTCTTTATTCAGGATGAAGTCAAGTTGATACAGGCAGCACTATGCCCAGCGTTAGACACTAACTGAAGAGTTTGCATGAATTTGCCCATCCGTCAGTTTGTAGTTGTCGGTTACTTTCTTTGTAACTTCTTTATGTTATGTAATTAAGATGTAAATCTCCTCTATCTTAATGAACAGCAGTGCTCCTGCCTCTTTTTCAAAAAAGAGGATAGGAGCCGAACCGGAATAAAACAGTCATGGAAGTGTAGCCTGAGCAGGCCTGGGGCAATGGTGGCATCTTTGTCGAAATGCTCTTCGACAGTAGACCTCACAATATCCTCCGCATCACGGCACTTGGAGCTGTAGAATCCTACCTGCAGTCCTTGGCTATGAACTACTGAGCTTCTCAGCAGGGCACTGAGCAAAACGAAAACAGCGGCCATTGCAGATGCCATCGTGCTCTGAATGTCTGATCAGGGCTGCTTATCGAGTTCCAATTGTGGCAACTATGCAATCTGATTCCTCCTTTTATAGTGTCACTGAGCTTGTGCTATCCTCTATCCTCCAACGCTAGAGCCATTTCGTGACATTAGTGGAGTAGCAGGTGGATAATGCACTACGGAAAGATGTGGATTACAGGATGACCTGCATATTTTATGGTTTCATCTAGTCATCAAATTGTGCAAGACAGGAAATGCACGTTTGACATTCTCAGTTTTCTTATACCTTTCATTTCGATAAAATTTTCAGTTTTAGTTGCGCTATGTAAGATAACAGTATCATAGCACTCAGCCCTCAAGATGAAAGACTCCTTTGCTGGATTTCATTACCGCACTCGCATGAAAAGGCCACAAGCTCAACTAGCAGAAGTGGAACTACTGAACATATTGACGAAGAGCTGTTCCAGTGTTTTACTCGTGAAGAACATGAGCATGCCAACGGTACCATGCTCGTGAGTGGACTTGGCGTGCGTGGGCGTCCACGGTTCCACCATCTTTTTGCATGTCAGTTAGGCAATAATTCCACGATGAATTGTTGCACGTGGCTCCAGAAAAAAATAGACAAAAAAGGTTAGCAATGGGAGAACAAAATTAGCATAATTGAATGGAGATAGCAGATTAGAGAAGATTAGGTTGGGGTAAATATAGACTATTAATCTTTGGGTTATATGCTTTTGGTTTTCTTTGTATAGCAATTTACTGATCTTGAAGCAGATTAGACAAGAACTTAATATAAGACGTCAAAATAATGCACGGAATAAAATATTTAGCTCACCTAAAACATTTTTGTAAATTTTTGCCATATCTGCTTGTCTTCATCAATTTGATATCCTTTTCCAGGTTTGTACATAGTTAACCACCTCATAATAATATAAAATAGCTGTGAAAGTATTCTAAAATGTCTAGGATTCAAGCAAACACCTGATACAAAGTGAAAGACATAACATGAGAAGAGAACAGTTTTTTTTCTTGACATCTTCATCAACACTACTAATGTCTCATCATTTTAGAATTGCAATAATAATGAAAGCTAGCTAGATTGAAAAATCAAATACAATCACCAGCTAGCTACATCGTTCCAAATGGATTGTACTCGCGGAAAGAAATAGTGGTTGTCATCAAAAATGGTAAATTGCTTTGGAACAACTTGCAAGGATATTGTTGTCGGTGCCAACAGGGGCCAGCTGATCGAGTGGGCCAAAAAAGGAGAAAAAGAGACACGGTCCATAAATACTTAGGCCTCAAAGAACCTTAACAAATCGAGTTGTAGCCTAGAGGTTGGCGAAAGGCCCTTTTTAGACCCTGAAGAAGTTACCTCAACTTCTATTCGTGGTTATGGACGATCTCGGATTCAAAACTATAAATCTTTCTTGTCGCCCCATTTGGAGAGATGCGGTGCGGCCTGGACTAGAGTCAGAGTGGCCCTTGCGCTCAAGGAGTTGGACGCATTGCGCCCCACTACCGAGAGAGAGAGAGAGAGAGAGAGAGTACTTTAGTAGCTTACCACTACCAGGGGAGTCATGCAACCCTAAGTAAAAGCCCTCCTTGTGAACAAGACGAAAGACAATGGAACATAATAGCATACACCAAGTGTCATATAACTTACACGTAGGAGTGCAAGTTTCTACATTGTAGCTAAGAATAGTTCACCTTCGGCAAAAAAGTTCAGATGACATACGTACGGTTGTAAATTGCGTGTCTCTGAGCTTGTTTGACATTGTTTTCTTCAAATTCATTGTGTAGCGTAATCTTCGCTCTCAAGATCAGTTTGTAGGCAAGATGTATGGTCGTCACAAAAAAGTTAGGAAAAGTGACCATGAATCTATATGCAGAGAAAAACTTCTGCTTATTTATACAAAGTTGAAAAATAAGATGTATCAAACAGGTCCTTAACATCCAAATCAGACTGTCATCTTTCTCAGTACCTAGCGTTTTCCAAATAATTAAGAGCCGATGACAAAGGCAGGCCAGCTCGATGGAAATCCCCAACGAGCGGGCTGATGACCAAACCGATCGAGCCCTATCCAAGGCCAACAGCTCGACGACTTCGTGGCGTCGACTCGGCCGCTGTCAGCTTAGCGGCAATCAAGCATTGATCGAACTAGCGCAGCAAAGAAGCCGGGGCTTGTTTCCACGACCAAGCTAGGTGGCAAACTGGCGACGCGGCACGATGAGATTCATCCACAAGGACACGCTATAAACATCGCGATGTATAGCTGCGAAAACGACGAGCTGGCGAGGTGAGGTGGCCTGTGGCCTGGACAGCCGGGGCCCGTGGAACGTCGCATGCTGAGATGAGCTGGGTGATTTGGAATGGCGCGAGGGATGGATCAATCGGGCGGCGCGGGAGCCTTTCGTCGAGCGGCTTGCCGGGCCGGGAAGCTAGTCGCGGCACGTGTCGTGGTGGACGCGCGCGAGCCGAGCCGAGAGCTAGGCCATCTTCGTCAGCGACGTCGGCGGGGGGGGCCGGCCCCGCGTTAACGCTGACCGGAATCCACCGCCCAGGCTGCGGCACCGTTTTTCGCACCCCCTTCTCGAATCCGGCGAAGCGGACTTGCAGATGCAAGTTCTTGTACGGCTACCGAGGAAGTCAAGCGTGCTTGCTTGCTCGGGCGGCGTCGGGGTTCCAGACGGGAGGCTGCGACGTCCGAGGTTCTCGAAACGCGACCGGCAAAGCACGTAGTACTTCTGCAATTGTTACGCTAAAAGTGACGAAATTTGAATTGTTTTGTAGAAGTGAGGATCAAGGTGCAAGCCCAAGTGAGGATCGTTGAATATTCAATACACTAATTAGATAGCCCAAGTGTTACGGTCGTCACGCGTCGGCACGACGGGACGTCGCATCAAGGGGACGGTGACAGCGCCACACACGGATTGACTGGACGGTGTACTCTAGGCAGGCAAAACGCAGCGACGTTGATTGCCCATTGGGTGGTGGATGAATTATATCCGTCCGTCACTGCCAGTTGCCCGGTTTCCCGTTTTATTTTATACTCGAGATCCACGCAGGAGGGCCGAGCCGACGCGTTGAAAGCCGGCCGGCGGTGCTGGCTCCCCGGCGACGTGCAGTGCACACACACTTCTGGCCTGGGCACACGTGACACGGGAAAACAACGACGACCCGGTGCGGCACCACTCCGTCTGTCACCCCTCGATCCAGCCCCGATCCATTTCCATTTTATAACCCACACTTGTTGTTCCGATCGGATCGGCTTCCCCCTCCCCGTCCCCTTCTTTTCTCCCTCCACGCGTTCGCCTCTCCTTCTCCCCCATCAAAGCATCGCCATCATCGCAACACCTCTCTCGCTGCCTTGCTTGCCTGGGAACGGACCGGCCGGTAAGCCTCTCTTAACCCTCGTCGTTCTGCAGCTCCGCTCAGATCTGCCGGCACTTGTCGCCCCCATTTGTCGGTGCTGTGCTGTGGTGCTTGCTGCTCTGGTTTCGTTTCCGCGGTTGCGGGGCTCGATCCGCGTGATAGTTATCTTGTGCCCGCTTGCTTTGCTTACTGGCTTGTGTAACTGGGGGTGGTAGGCTGGTAGCGAGGAGGAGGAGGAGGAAAAGAAGAGGAGGGAGCCATGGCTCAGATCTTGCTCCACGGCACGCTACACGCCACCATCTTCGAGGCCGAGTCGCTCTCCAACCCGCACCGCGCCAGCGGCAGCGCCCCCAAGTTCATCCGCAAGGTCAGCTCTTCTCTGTTTCCCCTTTTGTAGGAATTTCTCTGCGTACCATCATCATAGTTTGTAGGGTGATGCGAATCCGAATTTAACTGATCTCTGCACCCAGCTCGGCATGCTAGCTTGATGTGTAACACACAATAAGAATGATGCAACTGTGTGCCGCCAGTGTGTAACAGAATTACCTATACTGTTGAACTATGGCATATACGTTAACGCTGACCGGAATCCACCGCCCAGGCTGCGGCACCGTTTTTCGCACCCCCTTCTCGAATCCGGCGAAGCGGACTTGCAGATGCAAGTTCTTGTACGGCTACCGAGGAAGTCAAGCGTGCTTGCTTGCTCGGGCGGCGTCGGGGTTCCAGACGGGAGGCTGCGACGTCCGAGGTTCTCGAAACGCGACCGGCAAAGCACGTAGTACTTCTGCAATTGTTACGCTAAAAGTGACGAAATTTGAATTGTTTTGTAGAAGTGAGGATCAAGGTGCAAGCCCAAGTGAGGATCGTTGAATATTCAATACACTAATTAGATAGCCCAAGTGTTACGGTCGTCACGCGTCGGCACGACGGGACGTCGCATCAAGGGGACGGTGACAGCGCCACACACGGATTGACTGGACGGTGTACTCTAGGCAGGCAAAACGCAGCGACGTTGATTGCCCATTGGGTGGTGGATGAATTATATCCGTCCGTCACTGCCAGTTGCCCGGTTTCCCGTTTTATTTTATACTCGAGATCCACGCAGGAGGGCCGAGCCGACGCGTTGAAAGCCGGCCGGCGGTGCTGGCTCCCCGGCGACGTGCAGTGCACACACACTTCTGGCCTGGGCACACGTGACACGGGAAAACAACGACGACCCGGTGCGGCACCACTCCGTCTGTCACCCCTCGATCCAGCCCCGATCCATTTCCATTTTATAACCCACACTTGTTGTTCCGATCGGATCGGCTTCCCCCTCCCCGTCCCCTTCTTTTCTCCCTCCACGCGTTCGCCTCTCCTTCTCCCCCATCAAAGCATCGCCATCATCGCAACACCTCTCTCGCTGCCTTGCTTGCCTGGGAACGGACCGGCCGGTAAGCCTCTCTTAACCCTCGTCGTTCTGCAGCTCCGCTCAGATCTGCCGGCACTTGTCGCCCCCATTTGTCGGTGCTGTGCTGTGGTGCTTGCTGCTCTGGTTTCGTTTCCGCGGTTGCGGGGCTCGATCCGCGTGATAGTTATCTTGTGCCCGCTTGCTTTGCTTACTGGCTTGTGTAACTGGGGGTGGTAGGCTGGTAGCGAGGAGGAGGAGGAGGAAAAGAAGAGGAGGGAGCCATGGCTCAGATCTTGCTCCACGGCACGCTACACGCCACCATCTTCGAGGCCGAGTCGCTCTCCAACCCGCACCGCGCCAGCGGCAGCGCCCCCAAGTTCATCCGCAAGGTCAGCTCTTCTCTGTTTCCCCTTTTGTAGGAATTTCTCTGCGTACCATCATCATAGTTTGTAGGGTGATGCGAATCCGAATTTAACTGATCTCTGCACCCAGCTCGGCATGCTAGCTTGATGTGTAACACACAATAAGAATGATGCAACTGTGTGCCGCCAGTGTGTAACAGAATTACCTATACTGTTGAACTATGGCATATATGCAAGGCGCATGTGTGCCGCGAGCGTGTAACAGAATTACCTATACTGTTGATCACTTTTCCAGTCAGCTGAATCTCAAGTAGGCTGCTGCTGTTGATCACTTCGTGATCAGTCTCGAATTTGCAGCAGTGTTCTGCTTCCTGTATCACTTAGTAACTAAAATGCTTCATCTTCTTCTAACATCCTGGTCTGACCTGAACAGTTTGTGGAGGGCATCGAGGACACCGTGGGAGTCGGCAAAGGCGCCACCAAGATATATGCCACCATTGATCTGGAGAAGGCCCGTGTCGGGCGTACTCGGATGATAGCCAACGAGCCGGTCAATCCTCGCTGGTACGAGTCCTTCCACATCTACTGCGCCCACCTGGCCGCCGATGTCATCTTCACCGTCAAGATCGACAACGCCATTGGGGCCTCGCTGATCGGGAGGGCTTACATGCCGGTCCAGGAGCTCCTGAGCGGCGAGGAGATTGATAAGTGGCTGGAGGTCTGTGATGAGAACCGTGAGCCTATTGGTGACAGCAAGATCCATGTCAAGCTGCAGTACTTTGATGTCGCCAAGGACCGCAACTGGGCGAGGGGTGTCCGGAGCACCAAGTACCCTGGTGTGCCTTACACCTTTTTCTCGCAGAGGCAAGGGTGCAAGGTTACTCTGTACCAGGATGCTCATGTCCCGGACAACTTCATTCCCAGGATCCCGCTTGCTGATGGTGTCTATGAACCACACAGATGCTGGGAGGATATCTTTGATGCCATTAGCAACGCTCAGCATTTGATCTACATCACTGGCTGGTCTGTGTACACTGAAATCACCTTGATCAGGGACACCAATCGGCCGAAGCCTGGAGGAGATGTTACACTTGGAGAGTTGCTCAAGAGGAAGGCCAGTGAAGGTGTCAGGGTCCTTATGCTTGTGTGGGATGATAGGACTTCAGTTGGCTTGCTGAAGCGGGATGGGTTGATGGCCACCCATGATGAGGAGACTGCAAATTACTTCCATGGCTCTGATGTCCACTGTGTTCTGTGCCCTCGCAACCCTGATGACTCAGGCAGCATCGTTCAGGATCTGCAGATATCAACTATGTTCACCCACCACCAGAAGATAGTAGTTGTTGACCATGAGATGCCTAACCAGGGCTCCCAGCAAAGGAGGATAGTAAGCTTTGTTGGTGGCATTGACCTTTGTGATGGAAGATATGATACCCAGTATCACTCCTTGTTTAGGACACTTGACACTGTCCATCATGATGACTTCCATCAGCCAAACTTTGAGACTGGATCAATCAAGAAAGGTGGTCCAAGAGAGCCATGGCATGATATTCATTCACGGCTGGAAGGGCCAATTGCTTGGGATGTTCTTTACAATTTCGAGCAGAGATGGAGAAAGCAAGGTGGCAAGGATCTCCTTGTACATCTCAGGGATCTTGCTGACATTATTATTCCCCCTTCTCCTGTCATGTTCCCAGAGGACAAGGAAACATGGAATGTTCAGCTCTTCAGGTCCATTGATGGCGGTGCTGCTTTTGGCTTCCCTGAAACTCCTGAAGATGCTGCGCGAGCAGGGCTTGTTAGCGGAAAAGATCAAATCATTGACAGGAGCATCCAGGATGCATACATACATGCTATTCGGAGGGCAAAGAACTTCATCTATATTGAGAACCAGTATTTCCTTGGAAGTTCATATTGCTGGAAGCCTGAAGGCATCAAGCCAGAAGACATTGGCGCTCTTCACTTGATTCCGAAGGAGCTTTCCTTGAAGATTGTCAGCAAGATTGAAGCTGGGGAACGATTTACTGTATATGTTGTGGTGCCAATGTGGCCTGAGGGTGTTCCAGAAAGTGCTTCTGTTCAAGCAATCCTTGACTGGCAAAGGAGAACAATGGAAATGATGTACACTGACATCATACAAGCTCTCCAAGCAAAGGGAATTGAAGCAAACCCTAAGGATTACCTCACTTTCTTCTGCTTAGGCAACCGTGAGGTGAAGCAGGAAGGGGAGTATCAACCTGAGGAACATCCGGAACCTGACACCGATTACATCCGAGCTCAAGAAGCTAGGAGGTTCATGATCTATGTTCACACAAAAATGATGATAGGTAACTGAGTTCTACTTTACCCCTGCATGACACTTACTATTTTTCAGTATCAATTTTTTCAATAGGCAAGTAGTTTCTGTTTATCAAGATTCAGGACATTTTTATGTCGTTTCGAAGCATGCAATCTACTGTAGATATTTGGCAGAAATGAATTGTTTCATTTAAATGTAGAACTATTTTTCAGATCCAAAATTAATCTAAAGGATTATTAATTGGAACGCAGTAAAATCAATTGAAAGTATAAAATGTTTCTGAAAGAAACTATCCTGTGCTGCTATAGTTATATTTTCTTCGAATTTCATCCTTTTCTTCAATGAATAAAAAGTCGAATGGAATTGCAATATGTTAGCTGGTTACTCTTGGTAGCAAAGCATTAAAATATAAATGTCCACTTAAATTTCTCACCTGGAAGGTGTCCTAATATTGATCAAGATGGTTAACATATCTTCTTTCGTTCCAGTTGATGATGAGTACATCATTATCGGGTCTGCCAACATCAACCAGAGGTCCATGGACGGTGCTAGGGATTCGGAAATCGCCATGGGCGCATCCCAGCCATACCACCTATC
>LAPY01000640.1:103970-137047 GCA_000970635.1 Eragrostis tef
CCGTTAAGTTCATCACCGGCTGTCAAGTCTTCCCTGCTCAGGTCACCTCACAGCCGAACCTGTTAGCTCGTTTGATCTCTTGCCTCTTCGCCCCTCGTGCCGTCAGTGCCCAGCTGTTCTAAGAAGGATGAATTCTTGCTTCTACTTGCCTGCAGATTTTGTTCGGAGTCCTGTACATTGTTAACCTGAGTCTTGTTCTGCTGCTCTACGTCAAGAGTGAAGTGGTACGAATGAAAGATTGAGAAGTTATTATGTTGTTGTTTTTAACATGTACAATATCTGTATAGATAAGTTTCATCTGAGAATGTTGGTTCTTCTTTGTTACTAGCTACCTACCTAATGTTGTCACTGATCCCTCCCTATTTCCCAATGATGATGTCAGCTTCCATGGTGGGCTCTAGGTTTGCTTTGCTTGTCCAAGAGAGTCCATTCCATCTTTGTACTCCGCCTTTTCAACGATTGCTTTGCAATGACATTGCTACACGCTGCCTTGGTTTTGATCGTTTATCACAAGTGGTACCTTGGTCTGATAGTTTTCAGGTGATCACCGACAGTGTGCCGTTGAACTTCATGCATCCGCTGCTTATTTGCTTTGAGTTGCCAATAGAAAGCAGTTGAGCTTTCTATTGCTCTTACAGAACTTACATCTAATTTCTATCACTCTTTCTGCAGTGGAGCAGTCTCAATTAAGATGAATGTACTTCTTTTTGCTCCGTCTTTGCTTCTTCTAATGCTAAAGGTACGATTGTGCCATGCTTTGTTTCTTCCTTCCTTTTTTTTCTCATTCTGATCCTTACTAAGTTATTGTTGCAGGCCATGAGTATCAAAGGAGTCTTCTTTGCTTTGTTAGGAGCTGCTGTTGTACAGGTGCATTTTGCTTCTTAAATCTTCTTATTCCATTTTTTAAGCTCATTGAATGGTTTTCCGGCACCATTTTGCTTTGTTAGGAGCTATGCTTGTCGGTTCCTTCTAGCTTGCTAATACGGGCTTCTCCTGTTCCATAAATAGATAAGGTCACACTGAATGCTGCTAGGTCTTATGTGTGCCTTTATTTTGAGACTTCAAATCATAACGGTGCCTTCCAATAGCGTATCACGAAGGGACTAAATTCATCGGTCATTGTATCTTTTAGTATGATAGTTTATCCGGAGCATTTCCATCATATCAGATTGCAAATTAATGAGGGAGCGTTTCCATCATATCAGATTGCATACATGAATGCATCTGATCATATTTACATGGAAAGTTAGTGACCGGGGATATAAATTATAAACCTGTAGCCTGACGAAGCATAACCATGCCCGTAGTGTTCAAATTTAAATTTGCTTGGATAGTGATTAGATGGGCACACTGTATCTCACTGTTAATGGTTTCCTGTCTATAGGTTTTCTTGGGTATGCCATTCTTGCTGCTGCACCCAGTTCAGTACATCTCAAGAGCATTTGATCTTGGGCGTGTCTTCATCCATTTCTGGTGATTATATAATATAATAGCAGCAGCATGCCCTATATATCACATGCCTAAGATGTGGCTTCACAGGTTTTAGTATGCTCAATGTTAATTGTTTTGGTGTTTTTCAGGTCTGTTAATTTCAAATTTGTCCCTGAGAAGTTGTTTGTATCGAAAGAGTTTGCTGTTACATTGTTGATTCTTCACCTCACTACCCTTGTGGTATTTGCGCACTACAAGTGGTTAAAGTGAGTCCTCCGGTTGGGTTTAACCAGTAGCGAAGATATGCACTCATCTCAACGTCCAATCTGAACATTGCAGTTTACATAGCATTTTTTCTGATTATATTCTGTTCTTTTAAATTTTTTGCATGTTTTAACTTGTGTCTATAACAATATGTTTGAGAAAAATGCTAGCACGTTTTATAGTGGTTCTGTTTAACCATATGTTTCTGTCAGTACTTTATATACACTTTGGTTGACAGGCATGAAGGAGGCTTAATTGGTTTCATGCATTCAAGACTTAAATCGGCAAAATCCATTCAGCAGCTTATTTCCTGCAAGCCCGGATCATCGGATCTCAGTGCAGAACGTATGTCAGACCCCAATACTCAAACTAGTTTAGCATTTAAAATTTATTTTCCCATTTTGCTGGACTAACTTGATAGTTACAACATGAATCCAGATATTGCTACTGTCATGTTTGTCGGCAACTTCATTGGCATTGTGTGTGCCCGATCTCTACATTACCAATTCTATTCCTGGTAAGTTCATAGTCCTCTCAGCACTGTAAGTGTGTATCTGAATGTACAGCTGCTTCCAAAGGCTGGAAATTAAGTTTATGGGTACAATATTTGCAGGTACTTCTATTCCTTGCCTTTTCTTTTGTGGAAGACGCGTTTTCCAACGGCTGTGAGGTAAGACAGCACACACCTTATGTATATGTATATCCATTCCACCTCAATTTTGTTATAGTTGATAAAGATACTTGTTTCATGTCATTGAAGTTGTGCGATTTCGGTAGTACTTTCAATCTAGTATCCATCCACTTGGTTTCTTCTCACATTCAACTTTATTTCATTCTTTTAGGATCATATTATTTGCTGGTGTGGAGCTCTGCTGGAATATTTATCCGTCCACTGCGTATTCATCTCTACTTTTGCTATTTTTGCATGTTGCCATTTTGTTTGGCATATCAATTTCGCCTACTGAGTACCCCTATATCAAGCGAAAGCCATAACAAACATATCGAGAAGCTGGCAGTGGCAATGTGAAGCTTCCTGTCAGAACTGATTGATTTTTGGTATTGCAGTAGTCTAATATACTTTTACGGATACAAACAAAAGACATCCAGAAATCCATAGATCAGAATTTTTGGGTAACATCTAGTCATATGAAATGTACGTCGTGTAACTTGTTAACATAGATTGGAAACAAATACTCTTAACTATCATGTTGTATCATCTTCCCATAGTCCTCTATCCTCATGCTGTATATCTCTATTTGGAATGACTTGATCCTTGCTGTTGTAGACGATGGACATTTCAAAATAATAGAAAAATTATAGATTTTTTTTTTCCAGAATGACTATTTGCCAAGTGCTACTGTAGTATTTTTCGTTGCTGTGAAATTAGTCGCTCCATGAGTCTTACTAATTTAGGAGACTGCATGTCAGAATGTAGAGATAATTTATGTGCGTAAAACAGGCATGGATATCATAATCGTTATCTTGTATCTATGGCTAGAGAAGAAGGAAAGTTTAGTGACATTTCAAGGTTTGGCACAAAATAATCCAGTGTGGACTCATGTCATAACAAAACATAATCCCACTTATTATGCTATGCTACACCATGACATAACAAAGAACACATCATTGCAGGAACCAAAAATCTTTGTTGCCGTGGATTTTATGAACTCTTGGCAAAACATTTGTTTGAATATGAAATTTCATGCTTAGGATACCAAAGGAAAAATGAACGAAAATATTACTGAGTTTCTTGTTTCTTTTATTTAAGCTGCTCATCAATCCCTCGATAATATGCGTCTAGGCCTACTGTTAAATTTAGACAGAGACCGAATTTTCTCCTTCCTCTGCTTCTTCACGAATTCCCTCTTCTCAGGCGTTGCGGGAAATTCCGAGTACGAGTGCATCTCTTTACCCTTCCCTTTGTCAGACGCCGTGCCACTGCTGCCTGCCGTGGCATGAGCTGAGGATGTATGGCGAGGTCCATACATCGAACTACTACCTGATCTGAACAACTTCTCCCAGCTCCAGACGTATGCTGGTGTCCCCACAGACTGAACCAAGCTGAACAACTCGTCAGTCTCGAGTTTGCACTCATGGCTCATGTCAGGACCATGGAGAGGGTGCTGCGTTGTCGGCTGCTGGAAGAAGCTCTGAGAATGATTGCTCGCAGCGGGACGTTTGCCAAGAACCGTTGACAAGGACGCCCTGGTGCTTGTAGTGTAGTTTATGTTTGTGCTGGTCTCATGTGAACTCCTGTAGGATGGCAATGGCAGCTGGTCCTCTCTTCCTGGTTGGTTGCGATGGAGATGAGCTTGTTGTAGACGCTGAGAGTGATTCCAGTTGTTGTTACCACTTGTGTAAGGATCAACAGGATAAAGCTGAAAATATACAAGCGATGCGACTGGTTCATCTAAGGATTTCATGCAAAGAAAATTAAACAGAAATTTAGGGCTCTCAAGTACTTTACACTGGATAAGTGATAAGGTAGATGGAAGTCTCTAGTTCTTGAATTTGATCCACCTAACTTACTTCCTCCACGTGATGGCCTTAGGTGCACAGAGGTGCTTCCGCTGTCTTTAGGAGTTCCTAATCAATTGAAACCAACATAATTATGTTGTCATTGGTCCTAGGAGTCCCTAATTAATTGAAAACAACATAAGTACTTTTATAATAAGGTAAAGGAACTGTATAAACATACCAAGCAAAAAAATAAATAAATTCAACAACAATCAACAATGCGCCCATATGACACTTCTTTTTTAGAATGTGAGATGTACATATGCATATGACACTTGATTCTGGTGGAATAACAAACGATTCAACCGAAGGAGACCTCACTCTAAGAAAAAAAAATTAGTTGGTTACTAGTAAGGGTTAAAGAGTACCTTCTTTATAAGGAGAACTTGTTGAAGTCTTTGGGGTGAATGATAAAAGCAATGGTAAGTATAAATACCGCTTAGTTTCTCCCTCTTGAGGCACAATTCCCGTATACATGCTACAACCTTGAAAGGGAAAACTTGAGCCACCAAGAGACGTAGGGTCACCAAGGGGTGCGAAAAATCCAAATTGATCGCAGTTCTCTTTAGTTGTCTTTACGGGTTTTGTACTAGAGCTTCCAGTTGGATGGCCCATGGAAGATGACTCTTGGGGAGGTGTCCTTCGGATCATTTCTTCGATACTTCTTGCCTACACAAAATACAAATTATTAGCAATATACTTGGGTATCAAGTTAAATTGAGAGAATGCCCCCAAATAAAGTTAAAGAGAAATGCCGTCACATATGGCCTAAGTTGTCTTAATTGCCTCGAGCCGGGGACTCAAACCTTGTGCTGTGTGATATGCCTATGCAGATAATTTGCCCAAGAAGTGTAAAAAGTGTTTTCATATATAATTCTTTCATGAGTACAAGAATGAGATCTACTATACGTCTCAAATAACTAATATCTGATCGTATCAAGGACATTTGTCACAGTAACATACATCTCAATAACTACAAATTAGATTGTATTTTGAACTTGGCAACCTCATGAAATCCTATATATTTCTATAAGCATGATAATATTTTATCAAAGTGAAAGACAAACATCTACCATCTAACTAAAAAGTGCAAAGAAAACTAAGAGACTAATGATTTTTAAATGGATACAGCCAAGATGAATATAAATAGCAAAATATATATGCACAATTTCATTACTTGCGGAAGTAGCAAAACGAATATAAGGAAGTTGTATTAATAGATGCATTGGGAAAAACCAAATACCATTAGGCCCTGCCTTGGCGCATCCTTTCTCACCATCTTGCAAGTATCACTCTTAAAGGAGGGAGTTTCATATAGGTGTTGTCAAGTCATTTTGGTGGAGGAGGGCATATATTTCTTCACACCTTGTATATGACGCAATGGAGACGGGATGTATGTGGGGTTGGGATGGGATGGGGAGGAGATACTTTTCTCCCTCCTAAGATGTACCCTATATGGCGGTGATAAATTCACCCTCCCCATATATGGTCTAATGATGGGAGGCATTGTGGCGGTGAAGGGGATTTACAATCTCAATATTTGTTTAATTGGTGATTTCACATTGTCTGTATATTTTCCAATATATATCTTCGTGTGAATCGTGCCATTTGGTAGTTTCTTACTTTATAGATAGAATAGGGACCATAAACTCTATGCATATTAGCATTGTGTTGAGGCGGATGAGAGTTGTGCAATTATTTTCAGGCCTCTGAATACATGTCTATGACACTTTAACTCGGTGCAAATATGTTTTCTATGACCTGAGAGATAGGACGAGCGTGAGGTACCTATGTCCTAGGCAAGATCATGCTTATACAGTGAGAAATGTGTGTTAAATGTGGTTAGAGATCGCAAGTTAGAGTTGAATTCGTAAATATACTTGGCGGCCCCCATGACGTTCTCACAATAACCCGCTGTCCAGCTCACGAGTTTATGGGTTCATAGGTGAATATAGAAACATCTTATGTGTGCACATGTAAGCGTGTTAACACGATAGTCTTAATAGCTTTAAATAATCATAAACTATGTTTTATTTTGTTCTGTGTAAATATGGAGCATATATTTTTCTTTATATATAATAAATTCTTTCAGTTTGGTAAGTATATGTAGTATAATTTTTGGAAATGCTATAGATAGTTTACATAAAAGGTTTGAAAGCAGAAAAATCCCATGCGAGAACAATGTCTATCTTGATCTATCTAGCATTCACAATTGGTAGTAGCATTTTTTGTTGTACATTTGATGGTGATATATTCTGTATATTTATATCGAGTACGCAGAAGAATAGGTTGTCAAAGACGGGCCAGAGTGTTCAGTTGAATAGCCGAATAGGTTCTTCTTGCTACGTTCCAAAGGTTTGGGTACTTAAAATCATCACTTTTGTTCTTTCCAAAGGAAACTACTCTTTCAATTGTTTATCTGAGGTTGCAAAGGCCAACCGATACAAGCAAATGATGAGAGGACGGATCGTCCACCCATCAGGCGGTCCAAGTCGGAAGGTATCGGTCGGAGTTGGCTCCATCTCACGTCTCCAGGTCACCTTCCCCGCGGGGCGCCTGCAATCAATCAAGCGTAGCAACGTGTGGCTGCCCCTCCACTCGCGGTTGGTTTCCTGGTTTGTTCACTTCTCTGCTGTCTCTCCCTGCCCTGCGCTCCTGTGGCTGCGAGAGTGTGCGTGTGTGACTGGGCGAGGGGGCGTGGCGCGCGAGGCGCTTCCCGACCCCTCCGGATAAGCAGCCAGCACGCACGCCTCGGCTCGGGAGAATCTCGCGAGGAACTGTCAGAGATCTGCCGGCCGTATGTCGTACTTACGATCCACCCCTCCTGGATTCTGCCATACATTTTCTGGTTCCGCGTCCTTTCTTACTGCGAAATATACTAAATTACTAATGCGCACATGTCTGCGCCGATCTTCGATCTCGAGACTGCAGGTAGCAGTAGGATAATCGGCGGAAGAAGAGACGTCGGATAAACGGGAGGGAGAAGGGAGGGCGACGAGGCAAGCAGTGGTTCTTGGCTTCATCGTGCTCCGCTCACTTTTGCTGAGTTGATCTTCCAGCGCGAAGAGAGCCAAAGAATCAGTTGCTGGTAAAATTCAGCTTCGTTTCCCTCTTCTTCCGCCTCGTAGGAGATATGTTTCTTGATGCTGTCTACTATCTTGTTCTTTCCCTGCAATTCCGTCTATGTGTTCTCGTTGATGGAAGATAAAGGATGTATCTTGTGTGGGCGTGGGGCACCAAAGTTCAGGATAGAGTTAAATTGAGTTCCTCTCGCTTTCTTTCGCTGGTTCCTCTGCCTTTTCTTTCTCTGTTTGGCTACCATCAGGATATTCTGTAGTAATGATCTCTCCCTTTGCTGACAAGGAAAGGACAAAATCTCTTCTTCTTTTTTCAGTCCAACACGAGCAAGTATAGCATCCCAATAACACGAGTGCTACGCTAATATAGTGTGTTGCGGATATGGTGGCAGGGTCGACCAATTCAGCATTGTCATCATCAGCCATGGCCGTGGACACAACTGACCCGGAGTACTGGCTCAACTGGAAGTTCTTGCTGTGTGGGATCTGGGTCTACTCCTGCATGGCCATGGCATGCTATTGGATTTGGAAGTACGAGGGGGTGAATTCACAGGGTGGCAATGTCGATGATGGTGAAGACAGAGAGGAAGCGCGGCCCCGGATCAGGCCTGGAGTTGTTTACCTTGAAGATTGCTGGAGGCCATGCCTAGAGTATATCCACCCTGGCTGGCTGCTGGCTTTTCGCCTTGTGGCCTTCTTCGTTATGGCTTCACTGCTTGTGGTCGACCTCATTACTGATGGATGGAGCATCTTCCTATACTATACTCAGTGAGCAACCTTCATCCTTGCTGATCACAATTCCTAATAGGAAATGTATCAAGTAAAATTCAGAGAAAATTTATGTTCAGAAAATTGTCTGATTTGATTTATATTGTTTTGTGTATTTGACAGATGGACGTTCTTTCTTGTCACCTTGTATTTTGGGGTATGTAATTTGCTAATAACGAATATTTCTTTTGCTATGGATAACTGCTCTCACGAGTCATGACTTCAACTTTGTCCCAACACCTGTCAGCACTGGAACAAAGCATAATAGAACTTTTCTTTTTAGGGATTAATCTGAAAGCACACTAATACTTTTCTTTTGTAGTTCATATATGCTTGCTCGTACTATTTGTTGAATATACTAATGGGTTTTCCTAACACCTTTGTCTCCTTCTTTAGCTTGGCTCATTGCTTTCAATCTACGGATGCTATCAATATGCTTACAAGACCCGTGGCGATGGATCTGGTGCAGATCATGGCACATATGTCATTGCTCCAACAGGAGAAGCTACTTATGACCATGTTATCAAAGGTCCTTGTTACAAGAAAATACATGGTGGTCAAGAACTTGCAGGATTCTGGGGTTACCTGTTCCAGATAATGTTTCAGGTAACCCACATTAGCATGTCTTGTCAATGAACATGTCGACATAAAGTAGACTGGACTTTTAATTGATCCAAATTCTAAGGAAATAGGAAAGCTGATTGGCAGTATTGCTCTACTTGCAGCTCCACTGAAATTCTGTATTCTTGTTCCCAGACAAATGCAGGTGCGGTGATGATTACAGATCTGGTATTCTGGTTTATTCTGTACCCTTTCCTTGCCCGCAATGAATACGAGATGAATTTTGTGAGTACTTTCATATTCTGAGCTCTATATTTGAATCCAAGATTTAAAGTTGTATCTAATCAGAAAGAAAATTGGGAAACCATGTTAGAGGGAGAAAACTGCTTCACGACTTTGTAGGAAAATGAAAAAGAATCCATACACTTCGTTCTTACCATGTTTATGAATACATGTCATCAACTCTTGTTATATGCACTCCTATTCTTTTGTACAAAAGTTTCTTGCACAATCATAGTTCGTCATTCTAGGGGATTTTGGCCAGCAGACTCCAGGGCCTGCATTTTATTGTTGTTGATATTTTGAGGGCTTGCTCATTTTTGTTTATATATCCGTGTTGGATCAGTTTTGTTGTATCTGCTCACCTTTGTGCATTTTCCTATTATGAGACATATTTTTATGTGCGGCTGTGCGTGCCTACTTTTCTCTGGTGTGGTTATTTTGAAGAACACAATTAACTGCATGCTGCTCATTCAATATCTAGCCATGCTATTCCCAAAAGAAAATTGCGGAAGCTTGTTATTTGCATTCTTGTTTTTCTTTTCCTTAAACTTCTCAACATTGTAATCACAGATTCTGATCGGGACACATACAATCAATGTTGTCTTCATAATTGGGGATGCTGCTCTAAATAGCTTGGTAAATGTTTTGTTCCAGAGTACTTATCCATATCATGATCAATTGTTCTCTCTATTGACCACTTAATCTGTATTGCAGCGGTTCCCGTGGTTTAGAATCGCATATTTCCTGCTGTGGACAGGCATTTTTGTTAATGTTCAGTGGAT
The DNA here is from genome assembly GCA_000970635.1 of Eragrostis tef. Lineage (NCBI taxonomy): Eukaryota > Viridiplantae > Streptophyta > Magnoliopsida > Poales > Poaceae > Eragrostis > Eragrostis tef. Next base: position 113,653 of record LAPY01000640.1, read on the forward strand.
CATCCATGCTAACGTGTCAATGTGGTAATGCCTTTTACCTTTCTTTTTATTGCTGATGATTTTGTGATCTCTTGATGTAACATTGTTCGCTTGTTCAGGTGGCCTTACCCGTTTCTAGACTTGAAATTCCCTGCAGCACCTGCATGGTAAGTAAAAGTGTCTTTGCTGTGCTAAATCATTTTCTTGCTTGTGTGACTACCATTTCATAGGTCTGTCTCCGAAAATGTAGAATCCATACATTCAATTAAAGTAGAACCGCATGATAGCCATAGCTCTGCAATCCTAATCACCACGTTTTTTTGGCCGTGTCAGATTCAGATCTGATGATGAAACTGCATCTAAAGAAAGACTTTAAAAGTAATACAGTTGGGACCAGCACCTCTCTCGACAACTAGTGCTACCTGATTCATAATGTCAGCATTATCTCTAAGCATTGATGTCATAAGTTTCCCGTACTACATTAACAAAAAAAAAATCTGCAACAACTTTCCAGCTTCAGTGCTAGCAGATACTAGCTGTTAGTGGTGTGTATATATATTTACCAACATCTACAGTGGAACATTTCCCGATTTACTTAAACTATTGGTATTCACTTTTAGTGTTAGGTTTTAGGCTACTTTTCAGGCAGTGTGAGCCTATATTATCGTTAGAGAAGATGAAAGAAGATAAAAAAGAGAACTGATTAGTCAGGGTATTCTACTCATTTAGCATTCAAGCCGGCAAGAACTGATTACTCTTATAATATCATTCTGTCCCAGCCATTTGCCCGTATAATTTGAAGCGGTCAGCTTTCTTCTGCAAATCGTGATTCCGATATGCTCTCATTGCAGGTATTTGGTGGTGGCAGTCCTGCACTTCCCCTGCTACGCCTTGTTCGCGCTGGTCCTGAGGCTGAAGCATTCTCTGTTGGGAAGTTGGTTTCCTCACACGTACGTGGAGTAATATTCATGAAACAAATAGTTCCTTATACCGTTATATGCCCTGCAATATCTGAGCGGAGTTACTGATGGCAATGCGCACGCGGATATCATACTCTTCAGAAGTACATTACACCTTTCTCTTCTCTCTTAATGGGCTCAAGGTGGAGATGTAAATCGACGACATGCATGCGCCCACAATTTTTTAGACCAACAGCTTGCTTTCTTAAACCAGCTGTTGTCTCCAGATGTGTACAGTCATACCCTCCGTTGCAATACTATTTTTTCAATTATCCGTGGATCATGAGGTGTACGTTCCATGGTCAGATGGCCTTCTATTCCCATTACTTTCTAAGAACATGTTCATTTGTCAGCTCAGCTGTAATCTCCATCGATTTCATGCTGTTTTCTTTACTGACGGAGAAATGGAGTCGGTGGACACGATGGGTCTGGGCCGGCTCTTCCGTGTTCGAGCTGGATGTCACGGCGGCCCACTTCTCATTTCCGACGACCAGAGACAGAGTACCCACGAAGTGAGACGAGACATCACTTTTTTCGTTTTACAGCTGCTACAGCTTCATGTTACAGTGTTTCTAGTTATTTTTCTGCATTGGCAGCCTGTCGGCGGAAAGAAACGTTTAAAAATCCGGAGACGTACGAAAAAAGGCTGATCGCGGCACCATGGACATTGGACTGTCAGGCAGAGGCCGCAGAGTCACGTGCGCACAGTTGCCGGTCCCGTTGCCTGGCTGCTGGTCCCTGGACTGGACTCTTTCCTGGCTGGCTCACGAGTGCGGCGACGCACGCGGCATTCCGCCTGCGCTGCCCCTGTCTCCGACGCCGGCGTACGTACGCCTGCTTTGGCGCGTTGCTGCTTGTCGCCGACCGGTCTAAAGACGGGCGTGATCACGCAGGCCACAACTACGTCTAATTGATCGAGTTTGTTAGTACTAGTCCAATTAGAATTAGGTACTACGTACTAATCCCACAAATAGTAGTGGTGCCCAAAAGCATACTATACTACTTCGTTGCGTGCGCGCCGAGGCGCCTTGGTGACCGCTACGTTCGTTTGCGCCCCATGGGTCTGTGTGTAGTTAAACAAAGATGGGGAATCCCCGGCCGGCACCGAATTGAAGAGGATTATATACCGTTTGTTTGGTATCGTCACATTCCAATCGGCAGCTAGACCGGCCCGGCCGGAATAGTCGCGTGTTGTGCTGTGGTTTGGAGGCGAGTGCTCGGGTTTTTTTTCGCCGTTCCCCAAGCAACAAGATTAGGGATGGCAATGGATACCTATTATCCGGCCGTGACTCAACGAATATTTCTTTTATTAGAGGAAAGATTTGTTGAAAAATTGTATTCATAGATATATTATTGGGTGAAAAAGCTTATCCAGCAGGTATAAAGGGTAAGGACGTGGTTTAGCAGAACCCAAACCTGTTACCCGTAGATACCTGGCCTAAAATACATTGACAACCTATTTTCTTTTAGGTCTAGCCCAACATAGCCTAACTACATAGTATTAAACTTTCGATCATGTACTAGATTGATGGTAGTACCTGATGTTAAGTGATGAATGGTGGTGCTGCTGAATAGCTAAATATGCTTGTGCTGTTTTACATATTTAGTGTTGTTATGATGCTGAAATTTTGAGATGTTTGAAGGGTAAAAGTACCCGATAGGTATATTTTATCCGTCGGATATGGGATGGGTAAAAACTCTACCAGTGACATTAATTAGGTTATCTAGCAGGTAGATATTTTTTAAAAAAGTAAAGGTTGGAGAAGGTATATCCAATAAATTTTTACCCGTTGCCGTCCCTAAACAAGATGCCAGTATCTCAGCTCATCGGAGTTTGGGTCATGGCTGGCGTGTGCCGACGACGGCCAAAAACCAAGTTCGGAGTCCAGGCGCTATCCCTCAAGGCTCAAGCACAGCCCCCGTACGTAGCTTCAAGATCGCGAACCAGACGTACGTACCGGTGCGGCGTTTTCAGGCCGGAATCCTTTGTGGCTCTCGCCAAGCTAGGCCGTGACCAGGGTGCGTGATCGTCAAAAGATGTGGGTAGGTGAACCACTGTACGCCCTCAGGAGTACGGCAGGGCAGATGGACCAGGCGTTGCATACAATTGGCCGATCGGTCCCCTACGAACCATCTCTGCTGGATTATTCGTCCTCTGATGTATACACTCTCCTGAGCCTCCTCAGTCCTCACGCGCGATTTCTCGCACGGTTGTGACCGATCGACACGCATGAGTTATACACCGAGGAGAAACAAAAACAAAGAATCCTTGCAACGATACCAAATGGAAGAACTAACTTCAGGACAAATACGAACGACGTCGTGACATCGGAGATCAAATGAACATCGATCGAATGCCCCGCCCCGCGTGGTTGATGTCTGTCTTGATGACTAAATCACGGGGAGGAAATCATGGTGTGTGATTAGCTTTGAGCTGAGGTGTCCCCCGGCCCTGATCGTGACTGTAGGCTGTACCCTGCTAGCAGTCTCGGCTGATTGACCTAAAGCTCGTAGACGGTGCATGGCAGCCGATCCTTCGCAGAATGGAAGCGCACGTCACGTCCCATGTGCAGGGCCGCAAACCTAAGCTCTAGCGGCGGCAAACATTTGGCAAGCGGCTTCGTGATCCAAAGTTCAGGGTACTTTGTGCCGACTAATTTGCTTTCGATCGTGCAACCAAATTCGCATGGCTTGTTTGAAACTGTGGTGCCCAGGAACGGCGCCACACCTGCCCCACTCGCCGCACACAAAAGGACAAGAAGCCAGGAGCAAAATCACGTGCAAAACTCTGTGGCGGCCGAAGCTTAAGCAATAACCAAGCATCCCACTCGCTACGTTCTAAAACCCCCGCCGTATCTTTGGTATGGCAAAACACATCTTATGCGAGAGCCAGCATACCACTAACCTCGCGAGTTTGGTGATGGTTACCGTGAATTTATAGCAAATGTCTCTTTGAATTTATAGTAAGTGTTGCTGACGTGTGAGTGAATTTATAGCAAACGAGGTATTTAAAGTTTTTGTTTTCAGAATAAGAATTAGCCTAGTTGCTTTCAGAGGTTGGGCCGGGCCTGGATAATAATTTCTCTGTGGTTTCGCTGGCCAAGCCGAGCCGAGAGAAACCACGGCGCATGCTCATGGGGTTTAGGCGGCAGAACTGCACGCAGCAGAAATCGTTTAGAGCACTTGATCAAAGTCAGATCCAGACCGATTGCAGATTTGCAGTTTGGTTAAAAGCAAAAACACTGCCAGACCAGCCACCAGCAAGCAGCGAGAGCCAGTGGCCCGTGGGGTGACGACCTGGCACCTTTCAGCTTTGCCTGCGCCGGCGGCCCGTCCGGCCGGCCGGCACCGCTCCCTCCCGTCTGCTCGTGGCATCGCCATGGCCGCTCCAGTGGGCACGATTCAGTGGCACGGAGCAGCAGCTCGCCTCGGGATGCGACGCATGCGCAGCTCTCACAGTCACAGCGAGAGCCCGCTGTTACGAGCACAGCCAGTCACTGAACCGTTTTCATTGCACATCTGGCCTGCTCGAGCAGCCATACTGTAAACATATTTTCATGTTCAGAAATAGTACTACTCGCCTCGCAACTTTTTTAAGAACCTCTCATGGATTATTGTTGGATATAATAGTACATTCTTAATATTAGTCCTGAATTGCCCAATCTGAACATGCTGAAGAACATCATCCACTTCAAAACTGTGAATGAATGAAAGGTGAAGAACCGAACCCACCGGGGACCGGACGTCGCCCAACAAACAAATAAACGCGAACAAAAACAATACAGGAGCGCTAGATTCTACTCCTCCTACCACCACGACACTGATGGACACGAGAGAGGGAGGGACAAGAGAGGACGGGACAAAATAAAAGGTGAGCATGTGACTCGTCAGTAGCACTCCTAGCCCTTTTTAAACCTCTTCTTCCTCCTTTTTCTATGCTCCCCATCATTCCGTTCTTTATCACGGTATATTACTGTGCGTTAACAGTTACGACGGCGTGGGTATGCGTGCGGTGGCTCGGCTTTGTAGACCAGTTATGACAAACATGCTCCTGTCATTAGCGTCGTGCTGTCCTGGAGGAGATGATGACAACAAGAAAGAACACTTCGAGTTTGTGCTATCAGTGCCGGCAGATGGATTGTTTTCTCTACGCTAATAAGCTGCTGGAACTGGTGGTACTATATGTACTCCTAGTACCAGCGTGTACTCCTAGTACCAGCGCCACAGTAATTTATATGGTATATATACTCCTCGTTTGTACTCCTGCGTTATGATTATGTTTTCCGATGAGAAAGCGTTGTCACTGCCGTTAGACTGCCAGTCAAATTGCCAGACAGCATCCGCCGTCTTTCCTGAACAAGGCCACCCTTTTGCAAAAGTTCAATTCTTTTTACTATACGCAGTTAAATGTGTTCATCAACACAAAAGGGATTCCAAGCTAGTAGTAGCAAATTCAGAAAGAGCATTTCTTCTTCTTTTCTGAAACGAAAATGTGATACAAGAGTTTTTTTTTAGAAACGAAAACCAAGGGGGAGGGAATAAAAAGTGTGGAACAGAGAAAAAAAAAACAGAGGAAAGGATGAGGGGGTTCTGTAGGCATGCGCACCCGTGTCGGGGGAAAGCGTTTGGCGGTTTGCAGCAGCGGCGTGGAGCGGGTGAGGGCGCGGGCATCGCCAGCGTCAGCGTCCGCGGCAGCGGCATGGACTGGTGATAGGTAAGGAAGGGAGTGGCAGCCTGCTGCCTGCGTGCTGCCGCTGCTCGCTGGCGTTGGCGTTTCCCCCCTGCCCCCACTACCCACCTCACCTCACCATCCTCCTCTGCTCTCGTCTCTCGCTCGCGTGAACCTCTCGCTTTCGCTCCTTGCGTCTGCGAGCAGCGTCATTGGATATTTGGATTAGATCGGGCTGCTCGCCTTCTTTTCGGCTGCTGGTGGTCTGGTGAGCGGCTGCTGCTGCCGGCGGAATTGTGGCCTGGAGCCCTGGACTGGCCTGTTCCTTGTTTGCCGAATTGAATCTGCTGGGTGTGGCGATGCGGGTGCTGGTGGCGCGGTGGTGGGTGGCGGTTGCCGCCCTGCTCGCCGTGATCCTGCCGCCGGCCACCGCGACGCTCTCCCCGGCCGGCATCAACTACGAAGGTACCGACCCTGCTTTCCTCCTCTTCTTCGCCTTCAGAACCTAAGCAAAGGCACAACCTTTCCAATGCTGTAATTATTCCATTTGTTTAAGAATCTCCGTGAAATCAGGCACATAATGATTGTTTGAAAATTGCCTTTCGCAATCGCTGTTTTTTTTTTATTTTGGGAAGCAAAAGATCTTTCTTTGGAGAATAACACGAAAATGCACCTGCCGTCCTTGTCCTTACTCATCAATGGTCATACTGTTATCAAATTCTAGCTGTTCTTGGTGTTACAATTGAACCTGCCTGCCTGTGTGCTTTTACCACAGTTGTGGCCCTGATGGCCATCAAGATGGAGCTGGAGGACCCCCACAACGTGCTCGACAACTGGGACATCAACTCCGTCGACCCCTGCAGCTGGAGGATGGTCACCTGCTCCGCCGATGGCTATGTCTCTGCCTTGTACGTTACGCTCCTCTGTTCATGCCAATTCCAGATAGCACCATCTGTCGTTTCTTTGGGTTGATCTTCTCTGGTGCGCTGTGTTTGCAGAGGACTACCCAGCCAGAGCTTGTCCGGAAAGTTATCGCCCGGCATTGGCAACCTCACCAGGCTGCAATCTGTGTAAGTTCACTGATCCCCCGGTTGTTTACCCATGACATTTCGAATTTGAAATTTCTTGAGTGGTTTATCATGTTGATGAAATGCTGAAAATTTCTCGGCTGTGCTATTCGACAGGCTGTTACAGAACAATGCAATTTATGGACCTATTCCTGGTACCATAGGAAGGCTGGGGATGCTCAAGACGCTTGACATCTCAGACAACCAGCTCACTGGGAGCATTCCAAATTCAATTGGGAATCTCAAGAACCTCAATTACTTGTAAGAGTTTTTCACCTGGGTATTATTTTCTGATGGTGCTCCTGTATGTGATAATTTCAATTGAGCCAATGTTCAAATCTCTTATTGCTGCCAGGAAATTGAATAACAATAGCTTGTCTGGAGTTCTGCCTGATTCACTTGCCACCATTGATGGTCTTGCCCTCCTGTAAGCCCTACAATCCATTTATCCTTCCTTTTTCTTTCTCACGGCTCATGGTGAATTTTTAATTCTCTTGAATTGACCTGTTTTACAGAGACCTTTCGTTTAACAATCTGAGTGGTCCATTGCCCAAGATTTCTGCAAGAACTTTCAGGTATGTAGTTTCAGTCCATTTCTTTTCACCTTGGTTAATTTTCTTTCTATCCGAAAACTATTGTTCATGCCATGGATTGCTCACATACTTTATGTTTTTCATGTTATTATTTTTTGGAACAGCATAGCTGGAAATCCAATGATTTGCGGTGTTAAGTCTGGAGATAACTGCTCTTCTGTGTCATTAGACCCACTCTCTTATCCACCAGATGATCTGAAGAGTGAGTTTTGTTTTTTTCATTATTCAGTCTTGAGAAGTACACAGTAAAGAGGAAATTGGTAGCAATTTTTCTTGTGTGGGAGCTCACATATGTCTCCTTTTCTTCAGCTCTGCCACAAGAAAGCATCTCAAGAAGCCACCGTATTGCTATAATATGTGGAGCAACAGTTGGTTCAGTAGCTTTTATCGCTATTGTTGTCGGTATGCTTCTTTTGTGGCGGTATAGGCGTAATCAGCAGATCTTTTTTGATGTAAATGGTAATATTTCTAATGATTCCCTGCTATTTGATTGCATTAACAACCACCTGGAATTGAAATGTGAAATATTAATGACTATATTGTAGCACTTCATGCTTTTTAATCGTAGAGCTACATGCCCCTTGTGACTCCGAGCCAGTTTTACGTGGATACAAAGAAACACCAAGGCAATGCCATATAAATGAGTTTAGTCAATTTGAACTTCTGAACATTCAATAAGCTGGCTAACTAGCATTTGACATACTCTCCCAATAACAGTGAACGTTTGCTCTAATCTTCTGCCATGTGATCTTCACAATGTCTTTTTTATTTATGAAGTCGTCATGAACACAAGCATAAAATTGATGCATCACTGCAACATTAGTTGCAAACAATGTAAACCTCATCTTTTTTTTTTAACTTATAGTACGCATGAGGAAGCTATGTGACTGCCTTTGTGCTGCATGAGCATAAGCAGCTTGTGGTTAGTCTAGAATTTTACATTTGTTAAATTATAGGTTACTAGCCTGTTTGGTGGTCCTTAGTATGAAAACATGTGGCCTAGTTTATAATCATGACACCATAATTACTTTTGGGAAACGTCTACACATGAGATTTCCTTTTCCCATGCTTTCATGGTTGTAACATGCTCACTCTGATCATGCATGCACATATATTGTCTCGCTCTTGCGTGCTATGCCTTTTTTACTTTGCAGTAGTATAGTAATTGAACCTGATAAACACTTCAATGTGCAGATCAATATGATCCAGAAGTATGTTTGGGTCATCTGAAGCGGTATGCCTTCAAGGAGTTGCGCGCAGCTACTAACAATTTTAACTCAAAGAATATTCTGGGTGAAGGTGGATATGGCATAGTATATAAGGGTTATTTGCGTGATGGCTCTGTTGTTGCTGTTAAAAGGCTAAAGGACTATAATGCCGTTGGTGGGGAAGCTCAATTCCAAACTGAAGTTGAAGTCATAAGCTTGGCTGTCCATCGAAATCTCCTCCGGCTCATCGGGTTTTGCACTACAGAGAGCGAGAGGTTACTTGTTTATCCTTATATGCCTAATGGGAGTGTTGCTTCTCAGTTGCGAGGTAAGTCTTTCGTCATGCTCATGACTTACAATGCATACACATTATAAAGAGTCATCACAATTTTCTTAAAATATACTCCCTCAGGAGTCTTGAGGAAGCACACGTCGGAGAAATAACAGAAGCAACTGTTACTAGAGAGAAAAATGGCTATCCAAGTTGGATAACAATTTTATACGTGTTAAGTTGTACACACTTTGGTGCAAATGTCAAACAAGTTTTCTTCAATGTTCCAAGTCATTCAACACGAAATGATTGTCGTATCTGGAATCTGGATGTAGGATAGTGATGTCATGTGTGTCAGCTTTCCAATATAGTGTTACTGCATAGAGATTTTCTCTTTCATTATGTTATCACATTCATTTCTTTCCAATCTAATTTTGTGTCATATAGGTCATGTCTTAGGCTTCACACAAATGGACAAGCTAGTATGATAGCTGGTTTGGTGCTATATCTAGTCAGCACAGATGGTCACAACATGCTCGGTTTGATACTGAAATCAACATAAATATATGGGAGCTTTGTAGCGTGGTCTAGGTTGAAAATAGATATGGCGTCTGATTTTACAGTCTGCAGATGCATTAGCATAATCTTCACCATCACTTACATATTGAAGTTATTTTCAGTCTTATCCTGCCATTTCGTCTTACTATGCTGCCACCTATCATACTAGACTGCATTGACTCTCCTGTTATGCCAGACAAGCAACATGGCATTGCCGTAATGATGTCCTTCATTGAAAGTGTATTAATGCTTTATGTTGATTAGCTTGAAGCCTACTTCTTTTCCTGTCATGGATTCCAGCAATAATCTAGCCATGCAATATTTTTTAGTCTAGTTCCGGAATATGAACTGAGCAGCTTCTCATCATCACATATCTAGCTAGAATCACCAGAGGCACATGCTCGTAGCCTGGATATTAATCTTAATAAATAGCATACAAAAACATACCCACGTCATATGCCTATAAATATATATCTAGTGTCCATGCAAATTAACCGGCTTCTTTTCATCTATGGCAGAGCTTGTAAATGGCCGTCCTGCTCTAGATTGGTCGAGGAGAAAGAGGATAGCTCTAGGCACAGCACGTGGTCTGCTCTATCTGCATGAGCAATGTGATCCCAAAATAATCCATCGAGATGTAAAGGCCTCCAATGTTCTTCTTGATGAATACTTCGAAGCAATTGTGGGAGATTTTGGATTGGCAAAACTTTTGGATCATAGGGAATCCCATGTGACTACTGCAGTGCGTGGGACTGTTGGGCATATAGCACCAGAGTATTTGTCAACCGGCCAGTCATCTGAGAAGACTGATGTTTTTGGATTTGGAGTCTTATTGGTTGAGTTGATAACTGGTCAGAAGGCATTGGATTTTGGAAGAATAGCAAATCAGAAGGGTGGAGTGCTTGACTGGGTATGCATCTTTTGCTTTTTTACTGTCCAGATTTGTTATCCTTGAACTGGAAATACCACCGTCTTCTTTGGTTTAGATCTTGTTAGGGTTTGTGGTAAAATAGTAAAGTTGTCTCGTCAGATATTTTTTCCTGTCATTAAGTCTCCATTATTTGTGTTTCCATAAAAAAATATTTCTCATACCCTTATGTAATCCAGGTTAAGAAGCTTCATCAAGAAAAGCAGCTAAGCATGATGGTGGATAAAGACCTAGGTAGCAACTATGACAGGGTTGAACTGGAAGAAATGGTTCAGGTGGCTTTGCTGTGCACACAGTACTACCCGTCTCACCGCCCTCGAATGTCCGAGGTGATCAGGATGCTTGAAGGGGACGGACTCGCTGAGAAATGGGAAGCATCACAAAATGTGGATACGCCAAAGTCCATATCATCGGAGATTCTACCTCCGAAGTACATTGATTTCGCTGCGGATGAATCTTCACTCGGCCTAGAAGCCATGGAGCTCTCTGGACCAAGATGATCGCTCGGTCATTGCATAGACAAATAGATGTAAGGTGCCTGCCGTATTATTACATTTGATTGGGTTAGGTCTAGAGCCCCCCGACAAGGGAAGGCGAAAAATTTTCCGTAGGGTGTAATCTGTCTGTCTATAGCTGTGGTGGCATTCATTTGTGTAGATATGGTGGCATTGTGTGAGGTGAGCCCATCCTTGTTGCGCATCTGCCTGGTGGCAAAGAGAGATGAGACGAATGAGTAAATATAGAAAGGAATTTTTCCAGTGAGTGTGCATATTGTGCCTGTTTTGCCTCCTGAGCGTGTGCAGTTGGTATTATTTCTGTTGTACCTTCATTTTTGCGCCTCACATTAGTTCATCAGCTTGTAACACTCTGTACACAGGTAACACAGTGCACCATCAGCAGTTGTGCATTCACACTTTGTAAGGTCTGTTTATATGTGCTATGCGTGCATCAATACTGTCTTCCGGCATGTTCTGCTACAGTCGGTCTCTGTGGGTGGGTGTGAGCGGAGGGATTTTTACGATGCTGCGTGCCAGCAGGCATTGATACAGACAGTATACAAGCAAACCTTTGGAGAGCGGCAGCCATGAGTTGCAATGCACAGCTGGGAAGCTGCTGATGCATAGTATGAAAAAGGTGGAAAGCTATTGCGATGGAACGGATCGAATGGGGGTGTCGCTACTGGGTGCCGGATTCTACAGCTGGAATAGCTGCTGTTCGCCGGCTTCTTATCGCATCAACAAACAGTTTCGAAGCAACTGTTTTGGTGATGCATCGTCCCATCTCAATCCCATGCAAAGGTTCCGACCCCTTTATCCCCTGTTCGCTCTGCCGCCGAACTGGCGCCGCCAGCCGGTGGACACTGCGTCGGAGCTCGAAACTCTTTGAGCGACTCGAGTCAGGTTTACCAAGTTTAACGGATCTTTGGCGATCCCGAAGACGGCACGCCCTGGACAGAGAGTGACAGACAGAGGCCCAAAAAGTAGCATCGCGTTTCAGAGAACGTCGTTTGACGCGTTGTCTTGCCTTGAGGCCCTTGACAAGTGACAGAGCGGCCGCGCGGACTCTCGGTGAAACCGTCCGCCGGATGTGACAAGGTGCTGCGTGCACACGGCACGTGCCAACGTGCTCGACATGGATCGCGTCGCGATCGGGAGGCCCCCTTGCCGATGGCAGCAGGCAGCCCGATGAGCGGCGTCAAGCGGCAGCATCATGCCTGATGAATGCCGAGCAGACGACACGGAGGCCGCTTGGCGGAAGCGAGCAAACAGAGACAGGGACTGCTGCCTAGCTGCAAGCGAAGGAGAGAGTCGGATCGAGCTCCCTCACTCATTGCGCCTTTGTCCGCCGCCCACGTCAAAATCACCTCGTCTCCTGCTGAGTCTCCTCTCCTCTCGTCGCATCATTGCCGATTATTAAGCCAAGACCATTCGTTCCCTTCTCCCACTCTCGCCACTGCAAAGGCTAGTAGTACCGTTATCTCCTGACCACCACGCCCGTGTCTTGTCAGCGAGCGACCACCCCGTCCCAGAGTCCAGTTCAGACATGAGCGGCAAGTGCCTCAAGATTCTGGTGCTCGTCACGCTCATCCCCCTGGCGCTCAGGGCGAGCTCCTCGCTTCTCCTCGGTGGCCAGCCGGCGACGTCGCAGTACCAATCCTGGCACGTGGGTAGACGACGCAGCGCCGGCGCCGGCGCCACCGGTTTGAGCGTTTCAACTGCCTCCGTGCACAAGGTGTATGCGAGACGGCTCCGGCGTGTCGACGTCGGCGTCGTCGGCGGCGACGACTGGTTCGAGGACGACAAGAGGGTGGCGCCGACGGGGTCCAACCCGCTGCACAACTTACGACGACGATGACGTCGCCGCCCTGCCGTCGCTGCTTCATTCTGAGATCGTCAAGCTTTGCAGGTCAGCGAAAACAAGGCGATGAGGCTTCATCTTCCGGTAAAGCTTACTACGTACGCTATCAGCCGTGATTTATTGATAGTACAATTCATTGTGTGGACTGTGGAACGCGCACTATACATACTTCATTCTTGTGGCTCCATGTACATAGCAATTGAATACTTGTATTGTTTGTTCCGGAGTGTGAGCAGTGAAAGAAATTTGTGCATGAGATTTATGTCTGCATTTCCTTCTTGAAGTAGCCGGTAGGATGGTTTATCCGTCGATCGCTTCTCCATGGAAGCCATCGACTCTTGCCAAATGCTCACGGAGAAATTCAGATCGGAGCGATGCACACATTCGTCACTTGATCAGACCTCCTATGTCATGATGTCAGACAGCGTGATTTTGCAGGAGGAAAGCGTGCTCATGCTAACTTGTGGAACATTAACCTCCTCGTTTCCCGAACTAAATTTTTAAGAGGAAAAATTCAGGTACTCACTTCAGACGTTCTTTTGAGTGCTCAACCGTGCACTCCACAAGCCCGTCATCACGGGCTGGAAAGAACACAGTAGAGTTGGTTATTCAGTTTTTACTCTGTCACAGAGACGTCCAAATAGACCGGACGGACTTCCTTGACACATAGTATGCATTTTACAGTTTTCCTTTTTCTCAATTGGATGGATAAACACACTAGATAGTGCATTGGATCGCATCCCTGGAGACTTGAATGAAAATAAGAAAAGAAACACAGAGCAAAAACAGAGAATTATATCCGTGAAAGAAGCAAATGAGAGCAGATCCCAGTCTAGCAGAGATTCTCCAAATTCAGTATCTCTTCCAATCATGCTGTCCACAAATTATTGACATGCCGAAAACGAATTGATGTGAGGGGAGGGAACCTAATCGCTGCGACTAAAGACAAGCGCCGCGGTACAACACTAATCACAGTACTGCACACACCAATAACAGCCAACCTGGAATTCTGGAAGACTGGAACATCATGTTTCCCAATCATAAACCTCTTCGCTTTGGGAGAAAAGGGTCACATTGTCTGATTGCATAAACAGGCAAGACTAGGAGCCGAGTTAACACGAGCTGACAAAGCAAACCACTGACAAGAGCACGACATTGCAACGGCAGAGTATTACTAGAACGCTAAACTGGATCGACGAAAAAAGACATGCATGGTAATTCCATTGCCTACGGCTACGAGCTAAGCACAGCAATGAAGTGTGCACTACTGGTAGTATATATGGTAGTGGTACCATCAGTCATCGGCTCCTGAAGACGGGTCGTCGACGACGACGGTGATCCTGCCCTGGTCGAGCAAGCTGTAGAACTCGCGGGTGCGGCGCTGGTTGCTCCAGTGGTGCAGCTTCCACAGGTACCCGGCGAAGATGCCCAGGCTCATACCGTACACGATCTCCCTTATCACGCTTGGCGGTCGCTTCCCCGTCGTCTTCCCCATGTGCGTGGCCACCTTGTGCGCGGTCGTCGACATGGCTGGTTCTTGCTTCTGCTCTTCGCCTGCGTGTACAGACGAAGGGTCAGTTTCTTCTCGCCCGTGCTCAGGTTTCAGATTGCAAGCTGCATCAAAATGAAGATGTTAAAGGAGTTCCCGTGCGGATTCCGCTGGTCTGATTACCCGTGTGTCGGAGGTGAAGGATGGAATAGGCGAAGTATCAGAAGATGGCAAGATATGGGAGCTGCATTTGGCCGTCAGAAGTGGCGAGAAGCCTAGGGGCGAGGGAAGCAGCAATGCATGCAGGCAGCAGAGCACCGTGTCAGCTGCGGAAGCCAGCTCGTGGCAAAGCGGCGCCACGCGGTGCCGCTTCGGCAACCACACGGCGGTGTCATGCCAGCACGGCTGACCGGCACGTGAGGACGGTTTTACGTGAGTGGTTTTCGTGCAAAAGAGGCGTCTGCCTGCCTGAAAGTGCTTGATGATTTGTGTCTTTGCATCTATGTCTACCACAGATTAAAAAGCTGGAGCAATTGCTGTGTCCGGTGTTTCCTATGATATCATACAGCGTTAATGAGAATGTAATGCCTTCCTATGTTTTCATGTCAACTTTTCAGAAATAGCTAGTATCTTCACCACTTGCAGTTCGTAAAGGCGTTTTCTGAATGCATTCTAAAGAAGATACAGAAAATGGCACCTGTAGATATTTTTTCATCCGGCACGTACAGGACTACACCCCTACCAACAGCAGCCATCTTGCAGTCGTGGCTCTCTTTGCAGAGCCTGGTATAGGGCTTCTTGCAATGTTGCTTTTGAAAGCTGCCTTGTACTATAGTGCATTTGTGCTGAAGAGGGATCATGATGCCAAGCGGTTATCTTCAATTGACAAGGACTCAACCATACAGAAAGCTAACGTGTTCCGTTCCCTATCCAGGCCGCTGAACTGAAGCGGAGAGAGCACGGCCAAACCAGACAAGTCACCACAACCATACAGCCGATCGCTGGTAAGACTTCGCCGTCAGGGCCTCCAGCTGTTCCCTCCATCGCTTTCTAGTTTGGACTTTCTAGTATAGCACTGTGACATTATTAGTTGAAAAATAAAGAAACGGTCACAGAAAGCGATGAACAACCAATGGTACCAAAATTCAGAACTACACTTTCCTATCTTACTGGCACATATGAAGGTATAGAATTCAGACAATAAAACTACATATCATGACAGGTTTTTGTTTTTTGTTATGTTTAAAAAGAGAACTGCATAAAAGGCTTTGCGAGAATAGTGAATCGAAATGCAAATGTGATGTATGAAGAGAACAGAATTTCTAGCGTACTTTTCTTAGCCTCCAACAGGTTCAGTAAGTTTCAATTACAACCTAATTTATTAAGCTTTAAGCATGCATGTGAGTAAATAATTTATTGTATGGTAGCGTTCCCTTCTATTACTATGTGCAAGCATGTTAGAATCCCCAAACAGAATCAATAAACCATCCGAATTCAGATTAGAAAGGTAGCTGCCTAGAGCCTTGCCTTACACTTTACAATGTTTACATAATAATGCACAGTGAATTGTTCTCTTGTATAAACCATCATAAGAATCAATGAGAGCATATGTTACCTCAACTTTAGCTTGAACTCTGTTTGCATTCGCTTCTGTCACTTTTAGTTTTCGGCCCATATGTTTCCGCTTCCTCCACTGAGCTAATAGCCTGTCGCGCGGGCCTTCAAAGGATTACATGGTCCGCTATTATGTGAACCGGCAATCTTAACTTTGATGACTCTCCTCGCCAACATCATAAAAGTATCAGCGGAGGGTACCAAATTCTCATTATCTGTCATCATCTTATCGTACAACCAAAGTGCCCTATTGGTGTTACCCTTCTCACAGTAGCCGCTAATCAACATATCATACAAGTCACTGGTTGGAGCCACTGCTTTCTTCTTCATCACATCCAAAAACTTATCAGCTTCCACAGGATTTCCACACTGGCAAAGGCACCTGATCAGCTTGGCGTAAACATCAACACCAGGATTAAGCCCTTTATGCTCCATTTCATGGTATATCTTGACAATTCCTCTTGCATCACCGACCTTGTCATATCCATCAATAAGCCTCTTGTATGTATCCTGATCAGGAACGAGTCCTTTGTCCATCACTGCAGTCAAAAGATTGTTTGCATTGTGAACCTCTCCTGCATTGCACAGCCCCTCTAACATCTCGTTACAATTTGTAAGATCCGGCACAAAACCGTCACGGAGCATGTCTTGAAAGTACTTCATGCCCTCCTCCACCTTCCCTTGTCTGAAACACCCAGCAACGAGATGACTGTATGTAGCATCATAGGGTTTCAATCCCTTGGATAACATTTCTTGCAGCAATTGCAGGGCCTTGTTGACAGCACCATCATGGCAATACGCCCTGATGAGACAAGTGTACACAAATGCGTTCAGGCGACAGCCGCGACGAACCATGTCATCCCGCTGCTCAAAGGCCGACTTCAGATCACCAGTGCGGCAGTAGGCATGCACAATCAGCGAGTAAGCGATGTCATCGAGCAGAAAGTTCCTCTGTAGCAGCCTCTTAAGCAGCAGTATCGCTTGCTCCACCCTCTCTTCCTCGATCATCCTCAGCGCGAGTGCCACGTGCGTCACGATGCCCGGCGCGCACTTCTTGCCGTGGATCCTCCCCACGAGCGCGGCGGTCCTGGCGAGCTTGCCTTCCCGGCTCAGGACGCCGATGACAAGCTCGACGGTGCTCTGGTTGGCGTACACGCGCTTCAGCGTCATAAGCTCGAACACCTCCCAGGCGACCCGGAACGCCCCGGCGCCCTGCGCCGCGTGCAGCGCGGAGTTGAAGGCGGAGCTGGAGGGGACCACGCCGCGCTGCGCGAGGTAGCGGCAGGCCTCGAGGGCCTCCGCCGGGAGGCGCAGACGCGCGTAGGCGTGCACCAGAAGGTGGAGGCCGCGGGTCGTGGCGGCCGTGCCGCTGTCCTCGTAGGCGGCGAAGAAGGCGTCCAGGAACGACGACGCGGGCGACGAGGAGTGCTTGGCTATGGCGGACTCGAGGAGGACGGACGCGTCGCGGAACAGCGCGGCGCGGGAGAGGAGGTGGACGAGGAGGCAGTAGGAGCGGAGGGAGTGGTGGTAGGAGGAGGACGATGGCGACGGGGAGGAGGAGGCGGCGGCGGTGGACCAGTGGAAGAAGGTGAGCGCGTTCTTGGCGACGGGCTCGGGTGAGGCGTGCGGGTGCCGGGCGAGGGAGAGGAGCACGGCATCCACGTGGCCGTGGGGCGCCGCCGTGGCGGCGGACGGGAAGGCGGCGGAGAGCGCTTCCCAGGTTGTCCGCGGCTGGTGCGCGAGGTAGTGGGAGATGAGCTGAGGCGTCGTGGCGGCCGTGGACAGCGCGGAGGAGGGAGCGCGACCGCCGAGGCCGACGCCGCGGCGCGCGAACACGCGGCCGCCGGCCTTGGCGGCGTTCATGGCCATCGAACGAATCATCTATTTGACCACATGGTTCGTGGCGGTCGTCCGATCACATAACGGACGGCGGAGAAAAAGGACAGTGTTTATTGCACAGTCGTCCCACTGCAATCTCAGCGATGTCAAACACTCAATCAAGATGCCATAGACTTTTATTACCACTAGCGTTCATTATTTTCATAGCTGCCGAAGTGCTGATGATTCTACGATTACATAAGGTTTCTTCAGATAACATGGCCAAGACATGTTCTGTTCGGCTCTGATCGAGGTAGCCAGGAAGTAGCAGCAGCGAGAGGCGCCACATCACCGCATGTAAAGCAGTAAAATTACACTTTATTTACCATACATATACACCCGTATTGTTCTTGCGGTCACTGCTAAGCAGAAGGCAGCTACATGCTCTCCTTCACAACCGTGACGGGGCAGGCAACATGGTTCACAGTACAGGTGCTAACGCTTCCCATTAGAGCCCTGCGTGAGGCAAACATTTTAGATAGAGTAAATTTCAGAAACCTATAATTTTTTAAGTTTATTTTATAAAACTATAACTATTTTGACCCCTAGTAACAAGAAACTATAACTTTTATAGAACATGTGTGATTGACATGTGGGACCAAGCTATGTGACTCTTGTGTGCATGACAGGTGGGACCAAGCTACAAAAGTTGTAGGTTTGTGTTACTAAGGATTAAAATAGTTGTAGTTTTGTGAAATGTATTTTAAAAGTTATATTTTTTGATACAAAGGTGTAAATAATTGTAGGTTTGTGAAATTTACTCTTTTAGATATTCGCAGTTCAACTTTTAAAAAATTACCACAGGGTAGAATAATAAGAAGAAATGAATACGGTGCATGATCTCACTGCTTTAATCGGTTAGGTGCTTTTGATGCCATGCTAGGGTAACTTTTTTGTCACGATTTCGGACACTAAAACCTCAAGGATCAAAGGTTATATAGCTGCTATATTCCTTCTGTTTCACAATTCTTATATTTTAGCTTTTCAATTTTTTATAATAATACTTGTGATCCTCATATTTCAATGCATCATTATCACTTTACGATGTATCTTTGATTATGTATCTCTCATTATTTTCTGTACACTATACTTTTTTTTTACTTATCCTTATTACCTGTGCGTGAAGGTAGAATCACAAATATTGTGAAATGGAAGAAGTACCCTACTGATTTCTCTTTTGTGTTTTTCAAAAAGTCTATCTTACTCGTTTATTCTATATAATGTTAGACAAGTTTATGGAGGACAAGGACCGGTCAAGAAAACTTAGAAGTAGCATGCCTAGTTATATCTACGTTGAAAACCCTAAAAGGAGCGAAGTGAATTTGCGATTAACAGTAAATGAAGCTAGAGGATGTCCGAATGTCATAGATCTTTGTACAATCGTAGATATTGGAATGATTTATCATGACATCTTTTTTGGATGATATTTTGTTTTATGTCTGGCTATTTTCATTGTACTCTTCAATTGCTTCGTTAATAGCCGGGTAGTACTTTTCATAGCTAGGTTTGTGGCTACTTCGTCCGTGGAACTCTATGTCCTTAAGAGTGATTGGGGCATGTGCCCCTTCCCATTCGCCCAAATACCACTTTACACTATAAACCTTTTCCTTTTTTATTATTTAAAAATTTTATAGCTTTTGCAATTTGAAATAGCATCACCGCAAAGTGAATTTGCCTCTCAAAATAGGAATCATGATATTTGGACAAGTGCTAACTATTTAAAGTGTCTCTTCCTTTGCATAGACTGTTGGAGAGAAATTTGGAGATGCACAGTAGAAAAAGAGATCCATATATAGATTCGCATGCCGCTATTGGAGTCGGTCTTAGTTTCAGCCTTTCAAGTAAAGACCCACGCTTATTTAAAATCCTATAATAAAAAAAGGGTAAAGTGCACTAGCGGTCCTTAAACTTGTCAGGGGGTGTCATCTAAGTCCCTGAACACTCAAAATGTATATACAGGTCCTTAAACTGTCAAATTGTGCTATCTAGATCCAAAGTACCAAAAATACCCTTATGGCTGATGATGGACTACTGAATCAAAATAATTTTCATACTCTTTCCCTACCCAATTTGGTGTTGCCATTACAATTCACGCTACGGACATAATTTACTCTTATGGTTGCTTGATGGGCAACTATTTGAAAATGATTTATCATACTATTTATTTCTCAAAATTATTGTTTCCACTACAATTCATGTTAAATGACATAATAAGACTGCATGATGAAGTGATAATGGATAAACATATGACAAATGATGATTATATGTAGCCACATCGGCAACAAGAGGTGTAGTTTCGGAATTTTGGTCCTAGATGACACACTTTAACAAGTTTAGAGATCTAAATATGCATTTTGAGAGTTTAGAAAACTAAATGACACCTCATGACAAGTTCAGGAACCGCCCGTGTATTTTACTCAAAAGAAAATAGGAGGTGTATTCTTACCTCTTCAGAGTGCTCAGCCCTCTACTTCCGATAACTAAGCAGTTGAGGGGGACCAGGTCCACTGCCTCTTGCAACTTCTTTGCAGGGTCTCCATAGATTATGCAAGCAGGAGGTGGCAAAATAGAACATTTCAAGATTTTTTTCTTCCAGCTTGCTGCCTCTAAGATCCGATATTCTACGAAATCGTTTTACCAAAGAAACACCACTTGCAAGGGAGAGTAGTGATCAAGAGATTAACTACGATGTATACTGATTCTGACGAAAGAGAAAGCATCTCAAAAGGCAGTTTAATCAGGAAAACACCACTTGGCCATTACTGATGGGCAATGCACCGCATCACAAGAGGCAGACCATCTAAATGAACTTGCATTAAGTACTGAAGTAGAGAATACCTGAAAGAAGATGCGTAGGCCTTCAATCATGGTGCAATGAATATCGTAGATAGAGTGATGGATTGCATTATATACTCATGAAAGATTCTTTTGTTACATCATCGAACATCAGTGCATTAAAACATTCGGCATTACAATGCACTTGGTCACACTATCAATGTTCTAACTAGCTACTGTCAGTTAGAAATAACTCTATCTGCTGTTCAGCACAGATGAGTAACTTGCTGCTTAGAATGCAAATAAATGCTACATCCTCTCCATTCAATTGGCAGATGACACACGATAGATCCACCAGCTGCCCAACATTCCAACAAGTTGAAGCACTTTTCCATCCTTTAACTCAACAGTTCCAATAGAAAAGAACTTGTAATCTTTAGTATCAACTTTTCTTGTATGCAGGACCTGCAAATATATACAAGGTTTAATTCAAGTAACTACACGAGTAAAGATGAATACTGAATGAGGAAAGAAAACAGTAATTCGAATATTGCTGTGCGTCTGCCAAAAATATCCAAGGAACAGAACCATAACTATCTCTAATTCTGAAGGAAATGGAAATACATGTTTCACCCCCCCCCCCCCCCCACACCCAACACTTCTCCATCAGGAGTATGGAACTTAAAGGTTTCCATATTTCTGCCAAAACTGTAGTTAAGGGATTTGCATCCAGGACACACTGAGTGGAGACGAGAGCATGAATCGCGATTCCCAAAACTGTTTCTATTCTAGGCCTATATGTTCTAGTTTCCTACAATTCACCGCTCAGAAAAAGATTCTCAACAGGAATGTCCTAGGAAGAATCTCTTCGTGTCAATTCATCAGAATATTAGGGCCATGGTAGTATTACCCCTCAAAAATCTTGATTCACAATAGGATCTAGAATACTTTATATTATGGCCCCACATTGGATATAGGAACCTAATGGTCCAGCAAGCTCTTCAGATTCAACAAAACAGGTTATGATCTTGTCAAATATTACCAACGAGATGTTATTAACTGGCACTGCTTTTTTGTGAAAGTGTGTCATTTAGTTCCTGCTAGCTCATGAGATATTTTCAAGGAACCATACATAAGCGGTGCGAAAGGGTTATGTGCAACCCTTAAGTGTTTCAGAATCTGGATGAGATGATACCATACAATGTAGAACAGTGGTAAATCCAATATAAAAGTAGGCATCTACTACCCCACTAAGGGGGAAAACCTAATAACCACAATGCTCACCTCCTCCTTCCGAACCACATGATTTTGACCCATCTCTCTCTGACGCATCTGAAACAATCAACGGCAATTAGCTTACCAGTAAAAACATATTTCATCCTACTGAGCAAACTACTCTAACTTTCTTGCACGGCCTACATCATTTCATACTGTGAACCACAAAAATGCAACTGCAGACATGTTTACACAGGAATAGCACAGGTTTGAAACACTAACCTCCTGAAGAAACAAGTATATTGAATAGCGGCTAGGCCTTGAACAGTATATGAGAAGCAAGATATTGATGACAAGACCTAACGGGTTCTGCCAACCAGACACAATCAGGAGAATCAATCCAACAGGTAGCTGAAACTTCCTGACCAACGGCCACAACGAGGAAAGCTCGTTTTTCGAAGATCCCGAAGGTGACCCACTGATGTCTTTAAATGGTCGTGCTGTGATCCAAAATCAGAAAAAGAAACATCATAAATTACATGAATCAAAAGAACTTTCGTAATATTCGGTAACCATAAGGAAAACTAGTTATCAGCAGCTAGGTGGGGCAAACATATAAGTCAGTACAGCATACATAAACCAGACTATAGGACCTGTCATCAACCTACTAACTGATCTTAGGAGTTAAAGTGGTTTTCATTTGAATCAGATTTTGCAGCGTGTGGTACACAATGAATCAAAACACTTTTAACTAAGTATTTTGCTATTAAACTTTGCAATATGTTTATGTCAAAGCCCTTTAACCATATATTTCCAAAAACTGTTTCGCTCGTAGTACATCCTTTTCAGGCCATTAATCACTCATTAGCTACATTTACATGTTTATAGGTGTTCAAATTGGTGAACCTTAGGGTCACCTCCGACCCTCTTTAGTTCAATCAAATGAACTTGATTTCCAAAATGAAAGGTCATTTTGAAAAACTAGTTCATTTGGTTGAACTAAAGAGGGTCACTGGATACCCTAAGGGGCACCTATTTGCGCCCCTGCATGTTTATCATGTGGATCATTAAACCAATTGGACTATGCATGGTATCTCGATGTAAAATTCACCTTGTTCAGCAGCAGTAGCCGTTTCCTGAAGCATCATGGTTAGTGCAGTGCCAGTCCCCAATCCTTTTAACAGATTACGACCTAAAACAGTACACAGAATCAATAAGAGTGAGCGTGGGTCACTGGTACAATTGGCTAGTGCCTGGTTCTTCGCATGACGCTCCAGACAGAATAAGTAAAAATTACTCAATAATAGTTGGGTCGGCGCAATGTAGGGAAGATGAGCATAGCAGTCGATCCTAGGGGTTACCTGACAAGTGCGGGCGGACTCCAAGGGGCACCCTCGCCGCGGCGGAAGCTCCGTACTCGGCGGCGCGAGCTCGAAGCGCGGGACTCGAATAGCGCGACCAGATGTTCTGCAACAAATTCCTGCCAATGGCTGAAGCGGGGGCGGGGATATCAAAGGCGTCAGCGCAGCCGAGCGTCGGCAACGGAAGAGGGCGGGGCGGAGATAGAAGAAACTCACGGGTAGGGATGGAGCAGGAGGAGGCTGTGGCGGTTGAGGAGAAGGCGCGAGCGGGGGCGAAGCCAGCCGGGGCGGCGCCGCCCCGCCGGAGCTGTGCCGACATGGCCTCCTTCGCCAGCCGCCTCCACGCCATCACCGCGTCTCGTGTCCTAGTCGGCTTCGGGCCCTCTCCACACCACCAGTGATGGCCTTGTTCCGATGTCTTCCACCTTCTCGCGTCGTCAGTCGTTCGCCTTCGCGAAGAGGAAGAAGAGACC
>LAPY01000640.1:147396-170423 GCA_000970635.1 Eragrostis tef
ATTTAATACTCCTAAATGACAATATTCTCTTTGATGTGACCCCTCTAAATTTTATACCCCTGAAAACGAACACCCCCTAAAGGCTCAGATCCTCCCCAGGCCGCGGATCAAATGTGTTGCAGTACACTCAAACAACACGTCAAATCTCATCGTCAGACCACCGGATCCCTCCTTAACTTCTCCGGTTTCAATTGAGTCCGTTCGTTTTTTTAGCCAGATTTTAGCAAAAAAATATTACTATTTAGAGGTACTAAATAAAGTCTAATTACAAAACTAATTGCAGAACCCTGTGTTAATTTACGAGACGAATCTAATAAAAGTAATTATGCCGTAATTAAATCATAATTAGAAGATGGTTATTGTAGCATCACTGTAGCGAAACATAGCTTAATTAGGCTCGTTAGATTCGTCTCGAAAATTAGCCCTTATTTTTAAAAAGATTTTGTAATTAAACTTTATTTAATACTTCTAAATGATAATATTCTTACATAGCTAAAATTTTAGCCATTTTAGCCAGGAGAAACGAACAGGCCCTTAACCGCCACCGTAACAGGCTGGAATTCACTGCACGTACGGGCATCATCGATCAACAAGGTAATTAACGGTACTTTTCTTGTTAGCTCTTTCAAACAACTGTAGTGTTCTGTTCATAACAGAAGTTTACCAGCGTTATTAATTCATCATTATCTCTTCTCCCATCTTTGCACCAGGGAATGTGAATGCATGTGCTGCCTAATTACTTTTCCACTTGCTGCAGCAAGCCGTGCTACGCGCCTATGTACGCGCACGCACAACCATCTTAATCTGACAGCCGCTTGACAAATCACAATTGCGCATTGTTTACAATCAGTCAGCATGCTCCACAGGACAGAAAAGAAAATGAAAAGGTGAAGCTCGGAAGCTATAAAGATGAACATCATGATCAGCTCGCAGTCCTACTCACTATTAGTGACTGACGAGCACCAGTAACCAGACACGCTAATCCCAGTGTGTGTGCAAGGAGATGCTAGGCTGGGGGAACACGCATGCCGTCCTCCATCAGGAAAAGGCGAGTCATGCATGCATGCCTACACACCATGGAATAAGAGCTCCGGCACGGCCATTTGCGAAGTGTTGATCTCTCAACTGATCATCAAAAGAAGCGTAGTCATTCTAAAAGAGCATGGCTGTGGATTAGACAATAGGATGGCACCGGAATCCAAGTAATTTTTCTCTCCAAGATTTGGTCCTGCGCAGAATCAAATCGGCCCATCCAGCAGTGCAAGCAAGCAAGCGAGAGCCCCACACAGCACTGGCGGCAGCAACGACAACCATTGCTCCTCCCACTGACTGAGATATCCTACTCTTTCCCCCACGCTCTGTGCTGTGCAAAAGGCAGCCAGGACTCGGGAGGCAGTGGCCCTAATCACTCTCCTGTGCGTTGCGGCCATGGCCGTGGAGCCCTCCTCGAGCAAGAGACCTTTATGAAGACGAGGCATTGCAGCCGGAGCAGTGTTAGGTGCGAGAGAGATGCCAAAAGATTGCGACGCAACTGCAGCATGAATGAGGATAGTACCGAAGAAATTAAGGCAGGCTTGACTATTTATGGTGCTCTACTCACTCGCAGATGCAGTGGACCTGAGACCTGACCTGCTTCACTCTCATGGACACTGCTGCCGGTGTCCCCGTCTTTCTTTGAGCAGCATAAAACTCATCACCAGGGTCATAAAATGTGTGCATGGTACTCTTGTGTCTGCGAGACATGGAGTTAGTATGAAGTAATATGATCGTTGTGGTTGTACTCCTACCGATAACTGCTAATAGCCGGACAGTGGACCGATGAACAAGCAGGGTGATGAGATGAATAAATTTCATCTCTTCTTTATTTTTGTGAAATAAATGTCAAGGATTGTTTGTCATAATCTCGCAGATGCAGTGGACCTGAGACCAGACCCACTTCACCCTGCTACTGTACTCCTACTCGTCTTTCGTTCGGCAGACTCATCAGTCTCATAAAATGTGTGCATGGTACCGCTGGTACTCTCCTGATTGTGGGACATGGAGTTACGAACAAACATAATCGTGGTAGTCGTAGTACTGATAATAACTACTACTAATAGCAGGACAATCGAACAATGAAACAAGCAGGCTGACGAGATGAGTAAATTTCCACCTCTGTGAATGGAAGATCAGGGATTGTTTGTTGAGGCAACGATTGCGAGGAATAATGGCGTGCTTGCCTTTGTAGAGGAAAGGCAGGAAAAGTGAGATCAACTAAGGCCTGAAAAAGAATTTGCTCAGCATGTGCGAGACTGTACTAGGTACGTACAACTACAGCTTCATTTTTTTTTTAAGAATTACACAGTTCAACACAGACGTTCACACACGCACGTACACTCACCTCTATGAACACACGTACGCAAACCCTATCTTATGAGCAACTCCAAAGGACCGAACACCCGGCAGATCTGGAGATTTCCGAAGTCACCAAAGGCGCTTCGTTGTCGACGGAAACGCCGCTTACCACTTACGCATAATGCCCGTAAATTCTAAAAAATTCGCTCCCACCGAGAGTCGAACCCAAGACCTCAAAGATGTTACTCGGATGTCTTAACCACTAGGCCAAGATCTCTTTCACTACAACTACAACTTCTAGAGGCACCACGGTAGTGTATACCAGCTCAACAAATTGCACGGTCGGTTTAAGTTGACTGCCAGCTAACGAGAATAGCGGGACGATACTTCTGTTAATAACAATTTTAAAAGAAAAATAGAAAAGCTCCATTTTACTTTCCGAAAGATTATTTTGTCTGTTTAACAACTTTAACAAAATATGACCTAATTTACTCGTTGCGAACAATTCATTTTGCCTGTTAACTTAGTGAACAAAATCATGACTTCATCTACTCCCGTGAACAATTCAAGTTGGTGCAATTATTACCATTTCTATATTGTTTTTGTTTCTCGGCATACAAGCTGAGTTTGAAGCTCAACCTTTGCATGATGACATCTCATGCAAAAAGGAAAAAAATAAATGAAAGAATTATAATATATTGTTTCATATTATTTGCATGTATGTATCATCAATTGCTACTAAACTATATATGAAAAGAAAAGTAATAATCATTGTAACCTAGGTGGTTGTGTCTACTATCAGATTAAAGGGGGCGTTGATCCGTTTCTCTTTGTTTGCTTATGAATCTGCTTTTGCTCAGATTGAGTACTTAACAGTGGCAAAAGTGCGCGCGCACACAAAAAAAGACCAACCCAAAATGAATTTTGATCTTCAAATTCAACTTCTATGTCGAGAAATAAAAAGATAAACTTCAATATGAGGAAAGTTAATCGGATGACTAAAATTGTTCGACGGAGTAAGTTGAGCCAGGAAGTTAATCGAACAAAATGAATTCTTCCGGAGAGTAAAATAGACTAATTCAGAAATTCAAAGGTGATATTCCTTTTAGAAAATATATTCATTTTGGGTTGGTCTTTTTTTGTGTGTGCGCGCACTTTTGCCACTGTTAAGTACTCAATCTGAGCAAAAGCAGATTCATAAGCAAACAAAGAGAAACGGATCAACGCCCCCTTTAATCTGACCAAGAAAGCAAACGAAAGCAGAGATCTAATCTGCGTCCTTGTTCATACCCGATCTCATCTCATGTCATTCCCCAGCACCGAATGAAGTGTCAAAGAAGACCACGTTGCCAGTGTCCTGTCTCTAGTACACAAGAGAGGAGAAAGAGAAGAGGCCTCGCCAAACAACCGAGCCAAGGATTGCTCCAGGGAGGTAAAGCTACAAGGAAGCGATTTTCCAGCATGATTGCCGGCACTGAACACCACTGTTGTGCCTTCAAAATTCCCTCCCCTGGCACATGGCGCGCACCACGCCCTGCCTCCTTTCTTCTCTGTCATCGTCTCAGGAGCAAAAGCCACGCAAAAGAAAGGCAGCCCGCTCCCCCTCCTCGGTGCGATCAACACTAATCTCATCAACCGGCCGTGTTTTCTCTCTCCTCGGTCTCTCTGATGAAGGTCGATCGGTCCAGCTGCTTTCTTTGTTTCTTTATTCGCTCGTGCCATGGCGATGCCGATGCAAAGGTGTGCCGCTGCACTGGAGTACGCAGCCCCACTGTCACTACCAGCAGTTCCAGCCACCCTACGTATTGATGATGATGCACAGAGAAAGAGAGAGAGAGAGTCCATCCAGCTCATCCTTTTTCGTTGTGATAGGGAGAAGGGGAATGTGGCGAGGGAGACAGCGGCAGGATATAAAAAGAAAAAACGAACCGAAAAAGTATGATGACCAAGGCACTTGGAAGGCAAGGCAGGCAAAGGCGAGAGTGAGCGAGCTGAGCCGGGGAGAGGGGTCCTTGGAAAAAGTGCCGGCAGCGAGCGAGCTCAACTGCCGAATTCCGGGTTTCATCATCAATTCGGCTCGTTCGGGCAGCAGCTCCCCGCAGCCACGCGGCCGCGGCCCACCAACCAGCGCACGGAGAGCTTTGACCTCCACGCGGGACGCGGCTGTATTTATAGCGCCTTCTCCTTTGGCTTGGCTTGGCAAGGGAGCGTGTGGGGAGGTGGTGGAAGAGGAGGAGGTGAGGCGAGAGGGGAAGAGGACAAGCAAGGTCGACGACAACAAGAAGGAAGAATCCTAGGTTCAAGAGGAAGAAGAAGAAGGATACCGACAACAAGGTCGACGACGACGACGTAGGGAGCTTCTACTTCCTACAAGAATCCTAGGTTGACATGGATTCTACTACCTGCGGCGGCATGACGAGGAGGCCCGGCGTCCCAATCATTGCCTCCCTTGTCCCCTTGCTGCTCATCTTCCTCGTTTCTTCCCCGGCCGCCTTCGCCGACGCCAAGCATGGAACGCGGCAGACGCCGTTCCGGGCCAAGGAGGAGCTTCTCGCGTACAGGAGGATCATGGATCGGATGGCCAGGATGGAGAAGGCTTGCAACAAGACAATCCAGGTAAAGCTTCTACTCACTGGTTTCTTCTTCTAGTTACCTGCTCTGTTTGTCTTGGTGCTGTCGTCCGAGCTACAGTACTGCTCCAAATCTCACTGGTTTCTTGGCTGGTTGTGCATGCAGAGTCCGGCGCACCTGCAGCCGGCGTTCGACCACCCCAGGCTCCGCGGCCAGAAGCCCGAGGTAGGCGATCCATCTTGATTCTTCTTGTCGCTGCCGTTTCTGCTTCTGTCATTCGTTTGCGAGCTGCTCTGCTCTGCTCTCGAGATTTCTGCTAAAACGTGCGTGCGTGTGTTGTGCCATGGCGTTTCGCAGGAGGAGCCCGCGGAGAGGCCCAAGGTGAAGGGCGGCGGCACTGACGTCGAGGACGTCGACGACACCGTGTTCCCGCAGGCGTGGAGCGACGGCGGCGAGTCGTGCCCGGAGGGGACGGTGCCGGTGCGGCGGACGACGGCGCGCGACGTGCGCAGGGCCGGCTCCNNNNGCGTCCACGAGGTCAGTCAGTGCCACCGCTTCTGCGTCTTCTTCGTTAATTCCCGGCTCCTCCATTTCTTTGTGCTTTGCCGCAAAATGCATAGTATCGCAACTTCTTTAAGCGCTAAATCTCTCGTCATTACTATCTGGGACCTGATTATTACGAGCACTGCCTAATTGCGTGATTTATCCCGCGACCAAATCCTGGCTCACGGATCGAGCGGTCGGCGTACACCACCACCCACACTTGACACTACTACTACTCCTACCAGTGCAGTGCCCCGTACACCTGCACCTAGCTAGCCGGTGCAGTGCAGATGTAGAACACAGTACATTGATTGTGCCGGCGCCAGCTAGCAGCACCCACTGGCAGCAGTGTGCTCAGCCATGCGCGAGCACCTCAAAGCTGATTGATGAATGCTTTTTCTCTCTGTTGGATTGCAGCACGCGGTGGGGTACGTGACGGGGGACCAGTTCTACGGCGCCAAGGCGAGCCTGAACGTGTGGTCGGCCAAGGTGGCGTCGCCGGCCGAGTTCAGCCTCTCCCAGATCTGGGTCATCTCCGGCTCCTTCGGCAACGACCTCAACACCATCGAGGCAGGGTGGCAGGTCAGTACTTATTAGTTTCTTTCTTCTCATCTTCCGCAATTAACTGTCTCCAAGTACATTTGCGCCCTAACCACCTGTACATAGTCCTTGCATTACATGCCGTATTTGACCGTAGCACGAGATGAGGATTGATTGAAGACCATATGAGAAATCACCTCAATCTTTCTGTACGTTTTTCTGTTTTGAAAATATGTTCACTGAAATGTGCATTGCAATTAAAACAACTTCAAAAGAAGGAACTCTGCAGTGCAAAAGAGCAGTAGATGTTGGTTGGAAATCAAGGATGAAATTAAAGGAACTGGCTAGTTCTGTCCAGTGGTGCGTCCGGAATGTCTTTTCCTGTAAGAGAACTAGTGGCACTAGTTCCTGCAGCGCTTTGGCCCCAGTCCCTGAAACTGGAAAAGCCATGAATTGAAAGCGTGTCTAGGTTTAATGGGAACCTGACTAGCAGTAGTTGTTCAGGCGGCTGGTTGGTATCACGAGTAAATTGGCGTCAGATGTCAAAGAGCTTTGCAGGACGATCGCCTTGCATCGCTCGGATGTTTGTTTGACCATCCGTGTGCTACTCTTATCGAAACAAAAGGATTTGTTCTGAAAGAGCGACACTGCAAGCAGCTTTATATTTTCGTAAACCTGAAATTTGAAGCCACCTCTCCTCCACGTCCTTGAGAAACCAGAGTTCTCTGATGATAAATTAGCCGCCCATCGGCCCATGGTTAACAAGTTAGTAACAGTGAAGCGGTTTTCTTGTCTGGAGGATCTAAAGTCCGTGTAGCAAACAAGCATGCATGTGGTTGCATGTTGACTCGGTAGTAAATTAAGCTGTAGAACTGACACTCATTAATTAGATTCGATCGCTGTCATCGTGATCGGAAATTTGCGCCCATTGACTCGATTATACTTCTTGCGCTGGTTGGCTGTGTTAGTCAAAGTGATTCTGTTTGAGAAGGTGCTAACTTCATGCGTGTTTTGTTGCGTTGTTTACGCAGGTGAGCCCTGAGCTGTATGGGGACAGCAACCCGAGGTTCTTCACATACTGGACGGTAAGTTGTTCAAGTCTATGGAGATTTACCTCTTTACCATTCATCTTTTATCAAGTACTAACAATGAAACCTGATATTGCTGATGAAACATTTTCATGCTGCAATTGAAAACAATTACCTGCATAACAACATGAACTGTTGCAACCACACCAGAACTATACAAGAGCTGAACAAATCCGCCAATGCATAGTTGTAGTTTCTTGGCAATAGGATCAAGAAGGGGTTAAGACTGGTTTGATCACAAACACCTTACACAACTTACCTTTGTGCGTCGCATTGCTGGGCAGACCGATGCATACCAAGAGACCGGCTGCTACAACCTGCACTGCTCCGGCTTTGTCCAGACGAACAACCGGATCGCCATCGGCGCCGCCATCTCGCCGACCTCCGTTTTCAACGGCCGGCAGTACGACATTAGCCTCCTCATCTGGAAGGTACACACACACACATGCTACTCTACACACAGCTTCAGCTCCAGTCTTTTTATTTTTTTTCTGGAACTGGAATCGAAGGCTCATTACATGGACACGTAATGCAGGACCCACGTCGCGGCCACTGGTGGCTGCAGTTGGGATCGGGCCCGCTGGTGGGGTACTGGCCGTCGTTCCTGTTCTCGCACCTGGGCGGGCACGCCAACATGGTGCAGTTCGGCGGCGAGGTGGTGAACTCGCGCCCCTCGGGATCGCACACGCCCACGAAGATGGGCAGCGGCCACTTCCCGCGCGAAGGCGTCAACCGCGCCGCATACTTCCGCAACGTGCAGGTGGTGGACTGGGACAACAGCCTCGTCCCGGCCGCCGCGCTCCGGCTCGTCGCCGACCACCCGGGGTGCTACGACATCAAGGGCGGGTACAACCGCGCATGGGGGAACTACTTCTACTACGGCGGCCCGGGGAGGAACGTGCACTGCCCCTAGCTCTAGTACTCCTACCGAGCACTGATCATCATACAAGGGGATTGATTGATACGTCGTAGCATGATCGATCATATATAGCTTGATTAGTTAGTATAGTAGCTAATTACTGATGTTCTGATGATGAGAGCTTTTGAGCCCAGCGGTGAGGAGCAAGGGGTGGGTGGTTTCTCTTGGGCTGACCTTTTGTCTTTTTTTGGGTGGGTATTGAGTTATGTATACATGAACAGATCACAGGGAGTGTTTTGATCACCATATGTATAGTACGACCCATGAATTAGCGTCTCGGATTGTTTGACTTCATTCATCCCCGTCTCGACAAGATAACTTCTATAGTAAAGGCTACTAGTAACCAAGAATCCACTATAGTACTGTTAATTCGGCGGTGCCGTACACAGGAAATATTCGGCAATGTTCATTTCTGAACTCACTACTGAAGATGAAGCAGATGATTGTAAGAACATGAAGTAAACAACCATTGCGTGAAAAAACTATCGGAGTAAACATTTGACAAACAGGTTGCACAAAAGGTTCACACTTACCCCAGGTTCTAACTCGAGTGACAAACGGCATGCCCTGCGCTTCAATGACTGGGACTGGCGAACCATTGAATCTTGTTTTCACACAAGCAAAACAAAACATCATGCAAAAAGTTCAACTGTCGAGAAAAATACCAGTCTTCCAGATAAATACAAAACATAGGGAAGTATTTTCTTCACATAGCTCATGTACAAAACGAACGTCAAATGCAGAGACATCTCTAGCCGATACACAAATCTTGTGCTTCTGCATTAACTACATGCGACTAATTACTTATGTACACAAGTTAAAATATTGAAGTGGCTAAGGACAGTCAGTAAGCAGGAGTTTTCCAACAGAAGTCGCTTCATGCTTCTCTATACTTGGTTAGGTCAAAGGTGAGAGTCCTTGAGCAACTGCAAATCAGACTTCAGAGTTAGATACAGTGCATCGAAAAGGAAGCATGTAGCAAAAATACACTTTACCTTCGTTCCGAGTCCCTATAAACACCAACCAATGCTTCAGCTTTATCATAGAAACTGTCCTTCAGCGATATGACAATACTCTGAAATCCAAATCCCCCATCACTACCTTGTTCATCAGCACCACGCTCACACGACTTCGATCTGATAAATCCAGCAACCTTCGCAACATTCAAATTGTCCAGAGCCGCATCTACTTCATCCAATATGAAGAATGGTGATGGCCTGAAACTGAAGATTACCACACAAAATTATGAGTTGAGAGAGGTGATGCAAGATAAGTTGGGTGAAATAGGTGTGCAGCCAGGATACAGCCCTGATATACTGTGCTTTTTTTTCCCTATATAAGAGTGTGTGAGCTATGCTGAGCCACTGATTCATGTACTACTGCCTTTGATATGCTTAAAAGACACATTGCAGTCACTTCTTGGCACTGGCAAACCCAAGAGCTCTCTAGATTCTAGAAGCATGGGCAATTGGGCATGGAAACACTAAATAAATATTTGAATATTGAAACAAAATTTGCATCCAATGAAACCTTGTCACTCAACTAGTCAACTGAGTTAGACATCGCCCGCAGATGGAGTTGTGTCATTTCACATCTTACTGTGAGCCACAAACAAGGAAAAATACAAGCAGATTTATTACCTGTGAATCGCAAAGAGCAAAGCCAGTGCCGCTACAGTCTTCTCCCCACCAGATAACTGTTCCATATCTCTAAAGCGTTTGGTAGGTGGCATAGCTGTGTACTTGATTCCATGTAGGAATGGTTCATCTTCATTTTCCAGATTTAAATATGCTGTGCCTCCTAGAGGATGTGTATGACTCTTTGTCAACTGCTTATAGATTTTGTCGATGCCTTTAGATATGTGATCAAAGGCCTCCATGAACAGCTCATACCTAAACAACAATAGAAACAACAGTGAGCATCTCATAATCCGCCAATAATTGCTTGTCCTGATGAGATGGGATGACAATAATATCTAAACACGAAGATGATTATGCCTACATCTTATTTTCTCTAGCTTTACTTGTCCCTTTCTCTGACCGCAAGCTGCCCAGGCAGCAAGCGTGAATGCAACAGTTCCTAGACTGGGATACATAGTGAACATAAAGATCGAGACAGTACTTGAGATAACTTTCCTGGAACACTCAACCAAAGAAACCCAAACTCCGTTCAAATACAAGAAAATCTGAGGTTACAGTCAGCCAAAGACCAAATATGTTTGACTACTTAAGAAAGCAAGTGCACTAGTTTCAATTGCAAGAGTATTGACACAATACTACATGGGTACACCTCTGTATAAATTGAGTTACTACTGTAACAGACTCTGCGAATAAAGCGTAGTTAACAGAGGGTTTTTTCACTTAAAAACTACATGGAGATTTCCTCTTGCTATCATAATTAGCATTTCCTAACACAACAAGACAATCATCTCGCATATAGCATCCTAGAAAATTACTTAAGAATTTTAAGTGCATCATAAGAATCAGAAAATGCTTGGGCAATACCTCTTTTGTTTGACAGAGTTAAATTTGTCTGATATCTCTCTCTCATCTTTTCTAGCTGCTTCAAACTTTTCGGTAACCTCCTTCTCCTTCCTTTGAAGTGCATCATATTGATCCAGAGCTTTTAAATTTGGAGCAGTGCGCTCAATCTCAGCCACATATGAACCTATTTTTTGCTTGAACTCTGCCTCATGTTTGTCACGTTCAGACGGTCGCATGTCCTCCAGGTAGATTTCACTAAGTTGGCTGTAATCAAGAACCAGTTCTTGTGAGGATGACCCGGTATCCATTGGATCATTCACGGTTGGAAGCTCCAACTGCTCAAGTTCACACTTCTCAAGAATCTCCCGACGGCGTGACATAAGTTGCATGAGCTGACCCTCCTACAAGTCCAGATGAATCCATAATTATTGGGCTTCTACATATGATACAACACAACTGATGCAAGCAATCTTCGAACAGACTTCATCCATGACTTGGTACAAAGTGCATATAATAACTCTTTCATTTTTATTTTTTATTTGGGGGTTGGGGTTGGGGGGGGGGGGGGGGGGGGGGAAGATTACCTTTGACTTGACTTGCCGATCAAACTTTGCCAGCGCAGCTGCAACACTAGCATTCTGTTCCTTTAACTCATCTATAACCTTATCAAATTCGTCCGACTTGGATTTCCAGTCTGTATAGGAAAAGAGCTTCATCAATTCACTAGAAAGACGAAAAGAAGAATGAAGAAGCCGTTTGGACTTTGGAGGCTGATAGTTGCTTGGCATAAATGTAAAGGAATGCATCTGGGCCCTAAAAGCAGACCAGTATGACAACAAGCAGAACTGAAGCAATAGTTTGCGTGTTAGGGTTAAAAAAAGGTTTGTACACATCATTAAGACAACATTCTTAATTTCTTTAAGTTGCAAGAGCTGGCGTGCCCTTATTAGGCAGGGGTATTGCTAAAGTAATATACTATATTGAAATAAGCAGATTTAAAAGGTATACATGATGCATAGACAATGCACAGAACAAGGGTCACCAAGTACGGTATTTTTAGTCACTAATAGCTAACAAGAAAATAGAAAAGATACTTCAAATGTGCACCTTCAGCATCAGCTTTCAGTTCGTCCATCTGATTCGTAATTTGCTCTGCCTCAGCCTTGGCACCAGACTCTCTCTCCTGTAAACCTCTCAGTTCTTTCTCTAGTGACTCGAGTGTATCCTTTAACTTCACAATTGGTGCCTGCATATCTCGCTTTTGTTCATATTCAAGCCTGCAGAACAAGAAGTTGTTTATGCTCGCAATCGTGTGTGTACATGTCAAAGCAAAATTAGCTAAGCTAATAAAATTGTAACATGCTAATGTCAACTGCCTAAGTGTTACATACTGATATTTCAATTTTGACATTTGGTTACTCAGGCTTAGCTTCCTCTCCTGCAGTGCTTGAGCATCTTTTAGTTGCTTTTCTTCGTACTCGCGAATGTTCTTCACACCAACTGAGATGCTAAAATCTCTGTACACCTTGTCCACAATCTCATTAATCTTCTTCTCAAGCTTTCTTACTTCTACCTCCTTTTCAGCAATACGGGTCTCGAGCTGAGGAAACAAAATTAGCAACCAATGGCTGGTGAAAACAGTGGGCGAATATATCTTCAACATAATCTTACCTCCTCCTTTCCAGGCTCAAGACGATTAATCTCTTTCTGAATATTATTCCTCTCAGATGCCAATTTGTGTAGCTTCTCTCTGAGGTTATTCTGCACAATAAACCGCTATTTCATAAATAAAAGAGGTATTCTGGAATTGTGTAATAAAGATATGCAATCACCCGTCACAACAGATCACACCCAACAAAGTATGATATCTTCCATAGCATAACAAAACCAGAACTGAGTAACATACATGTAGTTTCTTTCAAAACATCATGGGGCCAGACCAAAGATTTATAATAATTCGCTTAGAAAACAAAACATTGATCATTATTTGGCTTATTAATCAAAGAGTGAACCCACCTGTTCAACATTCAAGTAGTGCAATTTTTTCTCAAGTCCGGTTATTTTCTCAGAAATGGAAAGCTCCTTTCTCTGCAACTCCCTGGGGGATCCAAGTTCTGACATTTCAGACTCGAGCTTGTTTTTCTTATTCTTTAAGGCTGCAACACAAATTGCATATCCATCAATACATTTCCAAATAGCACATCAATATGCAATAAGAAAAAGGGGAAATACAGACATTCTATCCTACTGTCATCCCATTTGTTTGATCTAGCTTCCATTCCACCACTTATTCCACCAGTCATCGTGCCAGATTTAGTCAGCAGAATCCCATCAACAGTGACAACTAAATACAAACATATGATAGCACAATAAGCTCAAAAACAAAAAAGAAAAACAAATACCTGCTTCAAAATATGTAGAAGCTACAGATACTTACCTTTATACCTTTCACCGGTCCAACTTAAGGTTTTAGCTTCATCAAGTCTGTCACAGACAAGTGTATTTCCAACAGCATACAAAACTGCTTTCTCCAAAGCTCGGTCAAACGTATAATGTTAAGGCACAAAATTAATGTATAAAGAAATCAACGGCAAAATTAAAGAAACAAAATAATATACTCAGCAAGCAGCAAACATCTTTAATAAGATTACAAAAAAGGATATTGAATGACATCAAAAACCAACTGCGCAGATCCACCAAGGGTTCGCAGCTTTTCAATTATTGGTTTCACGCGGACTGATTGCAAGGGAATAAATGTCTGAGGTGGAAGACGCTGCTCCTTCAAATACTGTCGTAAAGAAAAGATAAGTGACTCTGCCTGTTTCAACAGACATACTGTGGAAACCAGCTCACATAAAAACACAAATAATGTAACCAACATAGCCGTGCCTTGTATTTTGTAAAGCAGAAAACACAAGCAATTCTATTGACTATGTTGTGACATTTTCT
Source organism: Eragrostis tef (assembly GCA_000970635.1). Taxonomy (NCBI): domain Eukaryota; kingdom Viridiplantae; phylum Streptophyta; class Magnoliopsida; order Poales; family Poaceae; genus Eragrostis; species Eragrostis tef. The sequence continues at coordinate 160,824 of LAPY01000640.1, forward strand.
ATTTACTAATACCTAATCTTATTCTTACCAATTAGTAGTGATTTTGTATTCTTTTGATAGTTTGCTCTTGAAGATCTATGCATATATACAACTGATGCAGTATCACTTCCTTGGATATAAACATTGCTCCTGCTGTTGCTCATGTTGAAAATATCCAAGGCTCAATGACAGAAACAAGTGCAAAGAAACTTAATTAAAAAAAAAAGAACAAGAGGTATTCTGGAATTGTGTAATAAAGATAAGCAATCACCCGTCACAACCGATCACACCCAACGAAAATAGTAGTATGATATCTTCCATAGCATAACAAAACCAGAACTGAGTAACATACATGTAGTTTCTTTCAAAACATCATGGGGCCAGACCAAAGATTTATAATAATTCGCTTAGAAAACAAAACATTGATCATTATTTGGCTTATTAATCAAAGAGTGAACCCACCTGTTCAACATTCAAGTAGTGCAATTTTTTCTCAAGTCCGGTTATTTTCTCAGAAATGGAAAGCTCCTTTCTCTGCAACTCCCTGGGGGATCCAAGTTCTGACATTTCAGACTCGAGCTTGTTTTTCTTATTCTTTAAGGCTGCAACACAAATTGCATATCCATCAGTACATATTTCCAAATAGCACATCAATATGTAATAAGAAAAAGGGGAAATACAGACATTCTATCCTACTGTCATCCCATTTGTTTGATCTAGCTTCCATTCCACCACTTATTCCACCAGTCATCGTGCCAGATTTAGTCAGCAGAATCCCATCAACAGTGACAACTAAATACAAACATATGATAGCACAATAAGCTCAAAAACAAAAAAGAAAAACAAATACCTGCTTCAAAATATGTAGAAGCTACAGATACTTACCTTTATACCTTTCACCGGTCCAACTTAAGGTTTTAGCTTCATCAAGTCTGTCACAGACAAGTGTATTTCCAACAGCATACAAAACTGCTTTCTCCAAAGCTCGGTCAAACGTATAATGTTAAAGGCACAAAATTAATGTATAAAGAAATCAACGGCAAAATTAAAGAAACAAAATAATATACTCAGCAAGCAGCAAACATCTTTAATAAGATTACAAAAAAGGATATTGAATGACATCAAAAACCAACTGCGCAGATCCACCAAGGGTTCGCAGCTTTTCAATTATTGGTTTCACGCGGACTGATTGCAAGGGAATAAATGTCTGAGGTGGAAGACGCTGCTCCTTCAAATACTGTCGTAAAGAAAAGATAAGTGACTCTGCCTGTTTCAACAGACATACTGTGGAAACCAGCTCACATAAAAACACAAATAATGTAACCAACATAGCCGTGCCTTGTATTTTGTAAAGCAGAAAACACAAGCAATTCTATTGACTATGTTGTGACATTTTCTATTTACTAATACCTAATCTTATTCTTACCAATTAGTAGTGATTTTGTATTCTTTTGATAGTTTGCTCTTGAAGATCTATGCATATATACAACTGATGCAGTATCACTTCCTTGGATATAAACATTGCTCCTGCTGTTGCTCATGTTGAAAATATCCAAGGCTCAATGACAGAAACAAGTGCAAAGAAACTTAATTACCCGGTGAACAGTGACAACTAAATACAAACATATGATAGCACAATAAGCTCAAAAACAAAAAAGAAAAACAAATACCTGCTTCAAAATATGTAGAAGCTACAGATACTTACCTTTATACCTTTCACCGGTCCAACTTAAGGTTTTAGCTTCATCGAGTCTATCACAGACAAGTGTATTTCCAACAGCATACAAAACTGCTTTCTCCAAAGCTCGGTCAAACGTATAATGTTAAGGCACAAAATTAATGTATAAAGAAATCAACGGCAGAATTAAAGAAACAAGATAATATACTGAGCAAGCAGCAAAATTCTTTAATAAGATTACAAAAAAGGATATTGAATGACATCAAAAACCAACTGCGCAGATCCACCAAGGGTTCGCAGCTTTTCAATTATTGGTTTCACGCGGACTGATTGCAAGGGAATAAATGTCTGAGGTGGAAGACGCTGCTCCTTCAAATACTATTGCAAAGAAAAGATAAGTGACTCTGTCTGTTTCAACAGACAGATACTGTGGAAACCAGCTCACATAAAAACACAAAGAATGTAACCAACATAGCTGTGCCTTGTATTTTGTGAAGCAGAAAAAACAAGCAATTCTATTGACTATGTTGTGACATTTTCTATTTACTAATACCTAATCTTATTCTTACACAATTAGCAGTGATTTTGTATTCTTTTGATAGTTTGTTCTTGAAGTTCTATGAATATATACAACTGATGCAGCATCACTTCCTTGGATATAAACATTGCCTGCTGTTGCTCATGTTGAAAATATCCAAGGCTCAATGACAGAAACACGTGCAAAGAAACTTAATTACCCGGTGAACCGGTTCCTTTGTGTTAATAATTTCCTAACAAGTCTGGGTTTTTTCAGCTTACCCTTTTCATGAGTTGGATATTTAATTTTAGTAAGAGTAGTTTCTTTGTTTAGCAATACATAGCCATGTTGTTCCCTAATTGAAAAAAAAAATGCAGCAACTGTTCTGCATGCTGTACTTAAAACATGGTACACATCAAAGCAACCACCAAAGAGTTTTGTAATTTTGTTCAAACTTGTAACCTCTAGCACAGGAGTTTTGGCTGCAAAAAACAGGACAGAAACGCTGGTATAGGAAAAAGTATATTATATTAAGAGTTTAAGACACATGTAACTATTTTAATAGCATAAAATACGTTTAAAATATGTTCAGTCATCTCCAGAAATTTACGAAGTGCTCATATGGATAAATATCTAGTCCAACATCCAGACTTCCCAAAGTCCTATATACTGTTGGACGATATTTCATTTGTCCAACAAAGGGTGGTTATCAATCCATTCAAAATTAACCTATTCAAATTTATTCGAGTTGTTCGCATAATCTCTCAAGTCACAAGAAAGTGCTATATTCTGGGTGGATGAGATTCTACAAATTGCATTTTAAATAGAACGGGGAAAAATAAGTACAGGCAGTACAACATGATTTCCATTAAATACGGAAAAGTAGAAGGATTAGCTGACAAGAAATCGTGAAAGAGCACCTTAATGCATTCCTTTCCTGTGTTTTCATCTTCCACGACCACTGCATCCATAAATTTACCCATGGCAACAGTAACAGCAAGGTTATATTTCTTCTGTGAGGGCCTACAGAGTTCATGCATCCGACCATGGACTCCAGGGAAGAGTCGCTTCAGACTCCCAACAGTTTCTTTTAATCGAGCATCACGCTCACTTTCGTGCTTGTCAGCTTTAAGCTCACGTAGTTGTGTATCAATCTCATCCACCTTCTGCTTCAATGTTTGGTACTTAGATCTGCATAGAATTTCATCAGTACATTAAGAATTAAAAACAATATGTTGTTGATGGAAAATTTAATCTGCAAAAGGAACTGAAGAAACACCGTATCAAAAGTCTAAGAGAGTGGTACCCTGAAGATTGGCGTTCCTTCGCAATTCTGTTATGTTCCTCGCGCAAGTTTGCTAGCTCCTTTTCATGCTTGGGGATGGACTGAAGAACTTTGTTAAGTCGTGTGTTGAGCTCACGTTCCTGAGATGATATCTCATCCTCACGGCTATTTAGCTGCTGCATGTTCTCCTCTAAGTTCCTTTTTGCTTCAACGTCAGCATTTAACTTTTTATCTATGACTTCCTTCTCATCCTTCAGCTTTGCTGTCCTCATTCCTGCATCCTCCTTACTGTAATGAATTTGTAGTGCAGTCATGAGTCATTTTAGTAAGATGATGACTGTTTCTAGTAACCCATGGCTAACAACAAAAAACCGTAATTATCATGAATTTTTCATACCAAGTGTAACCTATAACGGCTGTGAGACCATAGAATAAGTGTTAAACAAAGCTAAGCCCTAAACATTGTGAAAGGTCACAAAAGGAAAATGTAGACTCTATTCATTTTAACTATCGGCAATAGAATGTCAAACAAATTAAATGCCCAATAAATAACCGTTCAGCCCTGTTACACAGTTTGAACTGGGGGCAGGGTTTCGTTTCGTTGTTTATCTCGCACTTAGGGAAACTGAGAAGCAACAGGGAAACGTATTTCCGTACCAAAAAGTATATACTGCATTCTACAAGATTAAACCTATTCTTTGTTTAATCATTAATATTAAGGCGTCGCAATGATGTCAGGATGGACTTGTATCAAATCAACAGATAATATAAGATGCCTGGTTGCACTCACATTCTATGGTACTCCTGGAGTTGATCGTCAGCTAATTGCAGTTTTCCAGTTTCATCTTGGCCTTGCTCATTCAATTCCTCAATAGCACTTGTGACATCAACCAAAGCACTTTCCAGCCTTTTCATCTCTTCAAGATGCTTCTTGTTATCATCCTTCTTTTTTTCTATCTCTTTCTTGCAGCTTTTGATTTTTGATTTGAGCCGAGATATTTGTTCTTTCAGTTTAAGAAGCTCAGGTTGCTGTGATCACAAATATAGAAGGCTGTTAGTAGAACCGCTGCACGATGTTCAAAGGTATCAGTTCAACAATCCAAAAAATTCTGGAAGACAAGCTTGTTTCAGCTTAAAGGTTTGATGTGTGAATTTGTCTTCAAAAAATCTAGAGGACAAACCTTGTTTCAGCTTAAACGTTCCATGTATGAATAGCAAGAATGATAAATTAAAAGTAAAACGAAATTTCATTCAGCAATTTTATGCTGGAATTTAGTATGATTTTATAAGAGCACCTAGATCATTAAGCGAAAATACCAGAATTGAGACACGGAAAAACTAAGCTAAAATAATAGCAAGTGTCAACATATAAGTTCTACAACTTATATCTACATGCCGCATAGTGAGAATAAGGGGTGGCGCGCATATGTGTGTAACAACTGAGCAGAAGACTAGGGTCACCATTCTGGCTGTGCGGTTGAGGCTTAAAGAAAATTACGTGGCATGGATAGAATGTCACAAGTTAATGCAATAATATACTTGTATTGAAACAGTGACCGCCACTTCAACCGGGGGGGGGGGGGGGGGGGGGGGGGGGGGGTGAACGAGGCACTTACCTTCTTGTCAAGTTCAAGCTTTTTCTTCGCCATACTTTTCTCGCATAACGTTATTTTCTTGAGATATGTGCTCTGCTCCTTCTTTTTTGCAGTTAGTTCATAGTCAGCGGATTGATTCTCTTCCTGCGCTTGCTGAAGAGACTGCCTGTCCTCTGCAAGATCAGCTTCCATTTTCTCTATGTCCTTTTCGATGGTGTAGAGTTGCCACAGGGAATGCTCTGTCTTCAACAGTTTCTGCAAAAATCAAGAGACGGGGCAATTAACATGGATAAATTGAACAAAGTGCAGGGAAAGCTCAAACAAAATTTTGCAGAAGAATATCATACCAGTTCATCCTGCAGCTTTACATGCTTTTCTGCCTCTTCTTTTTGCGCTTTCTTTTGCTTCCTCTCCATGACAATGGTCCTTTTCTCTTGATACACAAGTGCAGAATTCTCTTCTGCCCTGGCTTTCTGCTCTTCAAGCTCGTCATACTCCCTCCTAAGCTCATCAGAACCTGAGATCTGCTCCAGAAGAGCGGTAAGCTCCTTGGGGTTCTTGGAGGCAATGGATTCCACATCACCCTGCAGTGCAAACGGTCAGTGACACTGTTAGTCTATATATCTTATAAAAGTAAAACCCACTAAGTGTCATTAACTTGTATTTCTCTCAACTCTGGCGCAACCATGTCACCCCGGTTATTTTTTTATTTTATTTTTTGAGGGAAATACAGTAGGGAAAGCCCCTACTGTGCTAATAATATATTACTGCATAGAAAAGATTAAAAAAAATAACTGTACAAGGACTATGAAAGTCCACTCTGAACCCACCTACAAAACAAAAAGAGCCAGAGCCACCTATTTCCAATTGGATTGGAGGTGGATTTGAAGGAGCGGGCACAGCAGAAAACAAAGTTGTAAAAGAGGCTCATCCCGGTTATTAACACCGCCGGATCCTACCATCTTTGGTTCATCTGTCCGTCCATCCCTTTCCCTGGCTGCCCAGTTCCCACACAGTCATCTGAAACGAACTAAATGGGTGCAGCCACCTATGGAATTGAATTTCTTAACCACACTCCCACATCTCACCTGCCCTCCACTCGTCCTCCGGTAGTGAATGATTGTTTCATATTCTGCAGCCATTAGATCCAGCCTGTCTTTAGTTAAACTGATTCGTTTCCGTCACTGAGCTACTATTATCATTACCTATCACGACCATTACCTATGAGCTGCTGTAACTGACAAGCGTTCTAAGAAATAGAACTCAATCAGGCTCAGTGGTGAACTAAGCAGGGGTAGAAGAATACAAACAGGTTATAAGTGCCTAGACAACGCAACAACACTGGTATCTTGTATCTGGCCTAACTTCATACGTGTTGTTGTCCAACCTCCACAAGAGGCGACAGTTCTCTCCAAAACGAAAGGACGTGATGCAACTCTACGTGTTCCATACAGCTGATCACTAAAACAATAGCGGGCTTTTTCATGGCACAGTTCATCAGGGTGAGTTCCTCTCTCGCTCTTTATCTCACCCTCCTGTGATTTCTCGCATGTGTTCCATTTTACATGCATGAGGTTCATCAGAAGGAAGGACGTGGAATAGAAATGAAGAGTCACGATTTTGTTTTGTTACCATGGTTCTCTCCGTATTTTGCACTTAATAAATCTTGCAGTTCACTTGATTGGACCATTTGTATGTTTTCTTTCCATGAATCTTTAAACATGTATACATACTGCAACTTCATTCAGAGATATGATATCTGTCTACAGTGTAGACTGTGTCAGTGTAATTTAGTTTCAGAAGACTGAGGTATAGTCATTGCATCTTTCTTTTTCACATGCAGACTAGCAAGAAAAGAACGGACTAGAAAATGTATTCTGCTCTAATATGCTGCTAAATTGGGTGACTAAAGGTGATCAATTAATAGCTACTACTCAATTTTTTCTTAGTGCCTGGCATGCATGGTGAATGTCATGTCCTCTTCTTCTGTAGCTCCGGGACAATACAAGTAATCTGCTACGTGTTCATTTCACTAATCGACCTTCCACACATCCCGCAGCAATGCCTAAGGAATATACAGCGAGGAGGGAATAATAGATGCAAGAGAAAGAGGGAGACCTGGAAGACGAGGAAGTTGCGGGCCTTGACTAGGATACCAAGGGATCTGAGCTTGGCGTTGTAGTCCTCCCAGTTGACGACGCGGCCGTCGATGCGGTACTCACTTCCGCCGGCGCCGGTGATGGTGCGGGTGAAGCGGAGCTCGTCGGTGCCCATCTGGTAGACGAGGCTGACGGACGCCCTGCGGCCCTTGGCCTCCTTGTCTTTGTCGTCGAGGGCGTAGATGAGGTCCTTGAGCTGCGCGCCGCGGAGGTGCGCCGAGCGCACGCCCAGCACGAAGCTGATGGCGTCCATCAGGTTGGACTTGCCGGCGCCATTGGGGCCGATGATGGCCGTGAAGTCGAAGAAGGGCCCGATCGTCTGCGTGCCCTTGTAGGACTTGAAGTTCTCCACCTCCAGACGGTGGATCCTCCCTCCACCGCCGATGCTGCGCCCGTCCCCCGCCGTCGCCGTCGCCATTTCCACCTTCGGAGAACTTAGCTAGGGTTTGGGCTGGTTGGAGTGGAGACTGGAGACGACGGGGAGGACCCGAGATTCGAAAACGACCGAGAGTAAGGGGACCTCGCCAAGGGCGACCTACACTATCATCTAGCCCAATAGCTTATCAAATCCGGTCCATTTAAGTTAACTTAGCCTACTAATTGATCATTAATATTTTTAAACAACTATTTCAACATTTTTGTAAATCTGTGTCAATATTTGTTAAAAAGAATATCAACATTTTCGTCGAAAATATTGACATGGTACATATAAAATGTTGACGCAGTGCAAACAAAATGTTGATACAATATATTTAAAATGTTGACAAAAAATTTAAAATTCAAAAAATATCCATATTGGATCTCATTTTGTAGGATTAATTATAACAAACACGTAGGTTCAAACGGATTTGAAAACGGACTTACGGTTTATAAGAGAGAAAAATGTGTTTAAAGTTTGAAATCCGTTTTCTTTTTTCCCTCCTCCCACCCGCCCTAACAGGAATCCCTTACGTGTTCAGATCTGGTCCTCCCACTTCTCACCCGTCTGAATCTCATGTGTTGATCTAGTCTTACACGAATCTCAAATAGTGTTCTATCAAATCTTAATTGTAGCCCGTCCTAGATATAGGATTGTTCGAGAGGAAGGGAATGAGAGCGAGAAGCGCCCGAGCGCTGAAAAGGCCAGCCCATCAAGCTTCTCTCGGGCTGGTGCTGCTTACTAAGCCTGGGCCGTTAATTACGCTTTAGTTTTTTTGTCCAAGAAAAATTATCTTCCTTCTTGTTCTTCTTTTTCTTCTTCTTCTTCTTTTGACGAATTCTTCATCTTGTTTTTCGCAAATGGTGCCTAAGAAAAATTCGGTTACAAAAAAATTAAAATAAAACTTAATCTAATTAACGGAATATTTCGTACTCTTTAGGTTAAATTAACCTAAATTTTTAGAATGAACTGCATTGATAGTACAACAACTTGTAAGGTAGATATGATTTAGTCACACAACTTAAAAATTGCTCAATCAAGTTTCACAACTTGTTACGATGGTGTAAAGGAAGTCATAAAACATACCAGAACATCACATTTTGATAATACGGAAGCAAAGTACAACCATCATGTAGACAAGATGATACCACATCAATATATATGATGTGACTTACGAGCTGGAAAATAGTAATGAAGAATTTGACTTCATTGGAGTAGAGGCATTAATAAAAATCAATTCATTAGATTTGTAAGTGTAAAGAGAAATCAAAGTAAATTTTGCATATGCTATGTGAAATATGTGTTGTGAAAACATGTCTTTGAATACATATTGATTCTTGATTTTCTTTTTGCTCCATACGAACTTATCCTATAGTCAATCTTTAGTTTATGACTTCATTTACACCTCTATATTAAGTTGTGTGATCCAGTTGAGCAATTTCTAAATTTTGTGACTAAAACGCACCCACGTCACAAATTGTTGTACCACTAGTGTAATTTACTCATTTTAAATAAACACTTGGCTGACCTCATCATGAAATGTACGAATCCTTCATAACTCATCAACCATAGTACAAGTTTATCTTTTAGGCCATGTTCGTTTCCTCCTAAACTAAAGTTTAGTCCGGAGAATTTTACTATTTAAAAGTATTAAATAAAATTTAATGACAAAACCGTTTTAGCAGATGACTCCTAATTTCGAGATGAATCTAATGAGTCTAATTTAGCTATGTTTTGCTACAGTAATGCTACAGTAACCATCGTCTAATCGTGGTTTAATTACTCTCATTAGATTCGTCTTGTAAATTAGCTCAGGGGTTCTGAGATTAGTTTTATAATTATACTTTACTAGTCTTTCAACTCGTGCGCATGCACGGACTAGCAATGTTTGTTTGAAATTAAGTGGCAGATCGCTACATTAATAAAGAGAAAATTAATCAATTCAGATAGATACTTGATGAGAAAATCC